>JAVTVY010023096.1:0-88404 GCA_036873755.1 Hanleya hanleyi | reverse complement strand
GTAATTGATGTGTTCGGCGAGACTGTAAGGTGAAGACCATGGAAAGCCGAACTGCTGGAATGTAGTCGGTTCCGTGGGTGAACTTGACAACCCTGGATGATGCTGAGTGATACCCCTGTGTACTGCTTGACTGAGATTCCCTGCCCTGATACAGATGCAGAAGGAAAACCCAGCTGTTGCTGGAACAGAAACAGTGTTGGCCACAGGTCCTCTACTATAGTACATTCTCCGGGCTTGATGCGACTGTACAGTAAATAGTAGCTTGCTGCTGTCATTGTCTGTACAATTGGTCCTGGAGAAAAACCCTGGTCTGCAAGGAAAATTTGGACCGTAGCAGACGTGGGGGTTCGGCCGTTGCGGGTCCCGGTGCCTCCATGGAAAAGTGATCTTCCGGTTGTAGTACCTTGTAGGATTTGGAGGAAGCTGTCGGCGGGAACCCTGAAGTGATGTGAAACACATGGTGTTGTGACATGGTATTGCTGATACCGTGCTGCTAGGACCAGTGTCGATGTTTCTAGAAGACAGTGACTGGAATCTTGCTCCCCCCCCAAACTTGACGCAACTGACGACCGTACTGAACGTTCGTAATCAATGCTGATGTGTTGTACAACCGCAACCTCCAAGGGGGACCGCCTTCTTAGCGTAGATATCCCTAAGGAAGATGATGCGTTGCTTGTCTATCGTGGTATCCATGTGATGTGTCGGCTATCTGTTGCCGAACTAATGGACCCCTCTAAGCTATGAATTCCGCATCGGTGAATGTGAACTTCTATGTGCTCGGTTGAAACTGACTCCGGCATCGCCACTCTGGAAGGGGGTGAAGATGTTCCGGGACGAGCATCCTTAGATTGCTTGTTCTTGCCCTCAGGATCAGTTGTAGTTGAGAAACTGTAATGAGGAGTACCTGGAGCTAGCCAAAACTGTGCTAGGTCCCGGGTGAGTAGTAGACTGTAGCTCCATCCAACGGACCTCTGGGTCATGGTGTTGATGGTCTGGTTCTCGGTGCAGGTTCCATATGCCGGAAACCTGCTTGCCGCTTGAATGTAGCCGTACTACATAATCCGTGGGGTCCCTGGAAATATCCCTGGACCGCCATGATCATCGAGGCGAAACTCGAAAAAGGCCTCTGGAAACGTTGAAAAATGACGACAATCGGGAGTCGGAGTCCAACTCCGGTAGAGTCGAATATGCTCAGTAAGTGTCCGGCTCCGTCGTCTGGTCCGGTCTCTACTGTCATCCCGATGAATGCTGGAGTCCCAGGTTCTGTTCTGGAGTCCTAATTCGCATTCTGGATTAGAGATGACTTTATCCTCGTGTCCTATTCCAGTGTCCGGGTCCGTGTTGACTTGGCCTTGGAAGGGACCTCAATGTGAAACTAGGCTTGCCCACTGTAGACTGGATGTCTCACCCCAAAGAAAAACGGGTTAAGTCAAAACCGACTAGCCGTTTCTCCCGAAATAGATTCCCCTGATCATGATGTCGGGTGTAGGTGGAGTCCTAGATTATCCGATGAGGAGTAGGATCCGGCTCTTAGAAGACTGAGGATGATCGTCAGATGAAGTGTCGGGACTTGGAGTAGACCTCACGTAAGGACTGACTTCTTCGACGCTGATCTTCTATATCATCAGGGTCGACCGTTCTACAATCAGGTGAGTGAAGACTCGAAGCTTGGGAAGGATGAAAGGATGACTAGTGGTTTGAAGGTGAAGCTTGAGAACCATCAATTCTGACTGACGAGGTTGCCTCTGTCCCGGTCGGAAGATTCCCTCTTTACCTTGGAACTGTCCTTCCTTGTAAGGGCGAACACCACTCTGAGCATCTAGCTTGGGTTGTCCGAGTTCTGACCGGAGAAAAACCTCCGTGGCGACCTCCTCTGTTAGAGTCGATAAGGCGCCGAAGAATTCCATCTTGGGCCGTGAAAAGGTCAAGGATCCCTCTTATGCTTCACGTCTGGATCCTGAATCACCTTGGAAATAGCCGTCAGGAACCAATCAGAGTATGATGTAATTCTGTGTTGTGTCAGCATCATATCTTCCACAGCACAGGCTTGCCTCTGTTGAAGTACCCCCGCTGGTGTCCTCGTGAAGTTCAACAGTCTGTCAAGATCCGGTTCAGACTTCGGGCCCTGAACGGTGGATTGTCTCCGTGAAGAGTGTAAGCCTTGTAAGGACCGGGCTCCTGGAGAGATGACGAAGTCTCCAATTGTCGATCCAGTGCGTCGTATAGGTTGGCTGATGCTGGAGATGGTGCGCAGGTTGGCGCAGCTTCCTCCTCAGAAGGTTTGTTAAAACCGTAAAGAGGTGTCGTAGTAAGTTTTCTCCGTTCCCAGCGAGGTCATCAGGCTGCTTGTCATCGCCGACCACCGGTCTGGGCATCTCTGGAGTCAACGTGTGTACCGCCGCTATCCGGACTTTGAAGGGTAGCATGTCTTATTCTTCTACCTCCGCCTGACGTAGGAGGTGAATCTGTATGAGATGAGGATGCCGAGGAAGTGGAACGTCGTGCGTGATCCTCATAGTCCGAGTCTGAGTCTGGTCGAATCCCGTGCAGGATTCGAACCAGCGACCCCAGAGTCAGGCACCTAATTGCCAGCACTGTATGTCGGGGATCTAAATCACTCGGCCAACGGGCCTCCCACCGTTGCTAGAAGAATGGGTTGTGTCATCTCACGGGTCTCCGATGAAGGAACTCTACCCTGGTAAGGGGCTGTGAAGCCTGGAGATGACTGTGCTTCTTGACCAGGCTTGCCTTGGAAGGTACCCCTGGAGCAGAAGTCTGTTCCTTGGGGCAGGTCCAGAATGGTGATCTACGAGTCCCTGTTCATCTCTGGACTTCCGTTTTATCCCGATGCTCCGGGCTACGGTGATGGTGGGTAGACGTCCGCTCCTCGCCATCAATGCTTGTTGACGAGAAACCGGTGAACGGCTTCTCCCTCGTCTGTTGTAAGGTCGCTCCGGGGTATGGTCCCTATGGTACCGACTCCGGTAGGCTGGACTAGGTGAAGGGGTCCGACGTCTAGGACGGTCCCTCTCCCGATGATGACGTACAGGATAGGAATCTCGGCGTTGTAACGGTGTGCGACTTCGTTTACGAGATCTGCTTGCCGTAGTACCGAGGTGTGGCTCCGTTGTACGGGTCCAAGCTGGAGTAGAGGCCGGCTCACGGCGTTCTGGCTGAGTCCGTTCCTCATAAGTCCGTGACTCCTTGGATGTGGAGTCTCGGTGATCTGTATAAGTCCGTTCTGCTTGAGTCCGTGACTTCTCAGATGTAGACTCTCGGCGCGCTGGATAGGTCCGTGTGGTATCCCGCTCCGTGGTACGGCTCCGGGTCCGTGGTACGGCTCCGGGCTGTAGTTTCCTCCCGCGGTGCTCCGGTATCGGAGTCACGGCGGTCTGGATAGGTCCGTGAGGTCTCCCGTTCCGTGGTACGGCGCCCTGGATAGGGCCGTGATGTCTCCCGTTCCGTGGTACGGCTCTCTGGATAGGGCCGTGATTCCTTGGAATCCCGGTCCCTGTAGGCCTTTGGCTTGTCCGACTCCCGGCGTCCCGTATAGGGCTGTGACCCCGTGCCGTGGAACCGGTGAGCTGTGCTTGAGCCGGGGTCCCGCTATAGTGGTGGAGTCCGTGATCTTGATTCTCGGACTGCCTTCTTCGCCGTGTCCCTCTGTGTCTCCGGGGTACGGCGGTTCTTTGGGGACTTGGATGAACGGGAGTTGGTATCCGAGGACTCGCTTTGATCCGTGTCTGTGACGGGGCTGTCTAGTAGAGTCCGTGTCAGCACTCTAGCCAGTGCAGTAGAAGTAAACCGTATCGCCGTGGCTTGGGCTTGACTGGTCTGCACTTTGCCTATTCTCTCGGTATCCCGGTAGTCCCTGTAGGCTCTTGGCTTGACGGGGTCTCGGAGTTCTGCATTGGGCCGTGATCTCTCAGAGCCATGGTCCCGTATGCTGATCTAAAGTCCGTGGCCTGTAGGTGTGGACTCCCGGTGAGACGTAGACTCTCGGCGTACTGGATAAGTCCGAACTTCATAGGTCCGTGTCGTTCTCCGTTCCGCGGTACGGCTCCGGGCCGTAGTACCGCCTCTGGAAGTAACCTCTCTCTCCGATGGTCGGGTCCGAGGTGCTCTGCAGTCGGAGTCCCGGCGCTCTGTGGTGTTGAGGTCCTTGAAGGCCCAGGGTATGGCTCTTTCCCGGGTCCCGGTTCTCCACCAGGTCCCGGCTGGAAGACTTGTCTTTCTTGAGTTGCGGAGGCTTGGATGAACGGGAACTGTAATCCGAGGTCTGCCCAGATCCGTGGTTGTAACGGCTCCGGTATAGAGTCCGTAACTCATCTTCTCCGGTGAACTTGAACTAGGCCGTCTGTAACTTGTTCACCGTCTTAAAACGTAGCTCCAGGGTACTACTCTTCGCCGTGGAGCTGTGATCCTGTGTCCGTGATCTGTACTGTTTCACGGGACTGTTGTGAAGATTCCACTGGCAACAGTATCGTTTTCAACGATAAGTTGCTGGTAGGAACTTCGTTTACAGCCAAGTCGTTGAAGAGGGACTGAGTAGCTTGCTTCTCAGCTGGACATCTTGCCAGGTCAGTGGCCGCTCTCCAGAGTTGACTGCGTCGCCATAGGATAGCTATGCCAGGTCACGTCGTCCCAGTCTGCACATTCACGGCATGTCACTTGACTGTAAACACACCTTTGAAAACAAAGAAAATGCAAGTCTTTAACTGGTTAAAACTGACGACATGATTCGTTCCTTATAAATCTTTATAGCTGGGCGACTACGTTGGTTCATAATGAACTCACGGGAGAAAAAAATAACCCTAGAGTGCGTCTATAACAATCCAAAAGTTACTGTTTACAGGAGCTCTTTCAAAACAGGTCTTGTCACCAAGACTGCAAAGGAAAAAGAGTGATGGACATGTGCGGAGAGCACGCCACCTGGCGGACAATCGACGCAGCGATCAAGGGAGATAATTTTGTTTGCAGGAGATCTCCAAATGGAGGATATTGGCATTTAAGTGATAACAGGTGAAGATTTGAGACACAAACATGATTTATTGTCGCTTTCAACTATATTGCCTGAAAATAATCGTGTGTTCATCATCATGAAAGCGGAGAGAGTGGGTGGTCTTTATGTTTTATTTCATTCCAAGTCTCGCAGCAGGTATTAAGTACAAAATGAATGCCATGAAAGAAGCTAGTCGATGTTTTGTTAATACACTTGGCAAAGTATACTAAGGCCATTGCCACTTGATTGTTTTTTTTAGCAGGACTTTGATTTTTCAAATACACATGTGCTAGATGCTAGAATTATTTTGTTATTAATTATAAAATTGCAAATCAATTGTATATGAATATGAAGAAAATGAGTAAAGTTTTACTCATGAAAATGTAAATCCCTCATCCATTTTAATTATTTGTCCTCAAAAGACGAGGGCTACTCATGCTAAACAATAAATCAAGTGGCAATGGCCTAATACATGTCAATAAACTAGCCTACATCATAAATGTATTGTGGACCTGGTTTGACAAAGCCGGCAGTCTCTCGTTGTTAAGGAGAGTGATCACTTTCCATCACTCACCTAACTTTTCACTCAGGAGAGTTAATGATCCCTCTCCTGGAAAAGGGAAATGTATTGGAGAGTAATACAGACAAGAAAGGGGGAGGGGGAAATCAGAAGAGCGAATCACTCTGGCAAATACAGTGATCATTCTCACTACAAAACATCTAGGAGAGTAATCAACAGCTCTCCTAAATTTTGCAAACACGAGAGTGAGTGAGTGATTGAGTGAATAGAATTTAACGTCGCTTTCAACAATATTTCAGCTATATTGCGACGAACTAACTAAGCACCACCCAGCCAAAGTTGCGTTCCGGCTACTTCAAAGAAGAAATCTTTGAAGCAGCATGGAACCAGACACCCTCCATCCACCCTATAAAACACTGAGGACAACCCACAAGACAGACAGGACGCTTACATAGTGCAATAAAGACAAGTGATATTACAGTGCTAGACATCACATCATCTAGTTCCTGTTGCTTCTCAGCAAAATGCATTGAAGCAACAGAAACATGAGTGACTGAGACTGGACATGTAGAATGACTACTGGACAGGTACATTCAAATTTGGACAGGTAAGAATTAGAAAATTTAACATGGAAGAGATCGAAAAAAACATTGAAGTAGCTTGTTCAAAACCGGAAAAAAATCTGATATTTGGACAGGCAGATTTCATATACTGGCCAACACCTTGACACAGAGTATAGCGAGCTTAAGTAACGACACACTCGCCAGTGGATCAATATACAATCATCGTGATTACAGCACTGGGTTGGATTCAGCGGATGCTGTGAGGAGGATCGGGGATTACTTCCCCTCTCATTTCTGGTTCAAACTGTGCAGAACAGGTGGAACTGACCGCAGGAAAACTGGGTCATTGTCCGTTCAATAAAAGTTGTCAAGTCATGCAGCTTGACAGATCAACAACAACTTCCTCATTACTTCTTGAAGAACGTTTGATGGAGATTCTGGCAAGCTCTTTACTCATTTGCGGGTTGCTATGGCACCGTAGTATTTTCATTGTCATATGCAGAATGGAGACCCGAAGGAATCATTATCATGTTTTTGATGAACCACTTTATTTTGCTAGATGGCGTTGTGACCAACATTTTCCCCAGTGAACATTTTCCCCTCCCTATAATTTTAGGTTATTTTGAACACATTTTTTTTAATGATTTGGCAAGGAAACCAAAAAAAAACACCCCTATAAACTGTATTGCTATAATATCTTATTACTATGTGATCCATTTATCGCAAAAATATATCCTATAGGTGTCGCCATTCCTTATATGGTAATGGAGAGAAAATTAAAAAACTAAGTTATTGCAAAATCTTTAAAAAAATATGTAAAAAAAAACTCCCAAAATCAAAGGTAGGGGACAATGCCCACTCAGCTTTCAGTCTACATCACACCTCAGCTAGCATCTTTATATTGCTTACATCTTTGAGCTGGCATCTTTATAATGCTTATTTTCTTAATAGACTAGAATTTTTGTAATGCTTACAGCTTTCAGCAAGCTTCATTAATACTGCTTAATTGTATCCCCAAGCAAGCTAGCATCATAATAATCTGAGATATAATATAATTTTTTTTTTTTTTAATATATAAGATATAATATAATGCTTACATCTTTATAGCTGGCATCTATATACTGCTTATAGTTTTAGAGCTGGCATCTATATCATGCTTATAGCTTTATAGCTGGCAGTATAATGCTTATATCTTTAGAGCTGTCATCCGTATAATGCTTATATTTTTAGAGTTGTCATCTATATAATGCTTATATCTTTAGAGCTGTCATCTTTATAATGCTTATATCATTAGAGCTGTCATCTGTATAATGCTTATATCTAGAGCTGGCATCTTTATAATGCTTATATCTTTAGAGCTGGCATCTATAGCATGCTTATATCTTTAGAGCTGGCATCTATATAATGCTTATATCTTTAGAGCTGGCATCTTTATAATGCTTATATCTTTAGAGCTGGCATCTATATAATGCTTATATCTTTAGAGCTGGCATCTTTATAATGCTTATATCTTTAGAGCTGGCATCTTTATAATGCTTATATCTTGTGAGTTGGCATCTTTATAATGCTTATATCTTCAGAGCTGGCATCTATATAATGCTTATATATTTAGAGCTGGCATCCTTATAATGCTTATATCTTCAGAGCTGGCATCTGTAGAATGCTTATATCTTTAGAGCTGGCATCTGTAAAATGCTTATATCTTTATAGCTGGCATCTTTATAATGCTTATATCTTTATAGCTGGCATCTCTATAATGCTTATATCTTTAGAGCTGGAATCTGTAAAATGCTTATATCTTTATAGCTGGCATCTGTATAATGCTTATCTTAAGAGTTAGCATCTTCATCCATGCTTACCTCTGTAGAGCTGGCATCATTATAATGCCTATATGTCTGGCATCTTCCCCCATCTACAACTAGGTTGTAAAAACATTAGATCTAACTTGTACCAGTCGCCTAGCATTTTGGCAGAAAATCCATTTTCATTCTAATTTGGTAGCCTACTCTTTCGGTCACCCCCTGTCAAGTTACTAATCATTTATTAATAAAAGCGTGAGTAAGTAGGATTTAACATCGTTTTCAACATTGTTTCAGTTATATCACGACGTTGCCTACATGTGCCAGAACACGAGAGTGCCCACAGTTCCTATTATCATGAACACTGATCAGCCCAGCCAGTACAACATTGAATAGATCCAGTTTGTGATGTTTGTAAAATACCAAACTGAATAATTTTGTAAGATGGGAACTCTTTGGCAGTAGACAAAGTGAAATTTGTTTCTGTTTATATAGCTCTTTCTTCATCGCTTTCCTTCCGCCATGCTGACAGGTGATAGCCCAGAATCTTCTTTTACTCATTCATCTAACATGTGAATGTGGGTTCCCGATTTGACCTACTTAACCAGCTACAGATCGATTAGTTGCTATCAGTTGAATTCACCTCCAAAGTCCATATTTTCTGCCGATCTCCAATGATGTCCAACAACTGCAAGCAGGCATGAAGTGTTAAGGTACATCTATGATCGGTACATCGATGCTTGTCGAATCACAACGAACCCAAGATATATTTTCAGCTCGTACCTTCGAAGCATACAGTGTCCGCAAACGTTTTGACAAAAACAACAACACCAATTTTCTTCACGTAAAACTCCACATCTATGAATCTGTTGGGGTTTTTTTTGCGATGGCATATTTTTGCCATTGTCAGGTCAGGCTACGGCAGATTTTGTGCCGTTGCTAAGTACAAGGGCTGTATGTGTATAATACGATAGTTTATTCAGTCTTAGAATATTAGAGATTTTACGGTACTGCTACAAGAACTTCAAAAGAATAAGCAAAAATACAGAAAAAAAAAATATTATATTATAATGGGTGCTGCTGCACATCTTTATCTGTACCAGATGTTGAATATAAATACATAGGAGTAAAATTCTCTGGCAGAGAATGGGTCCACCATTCAGAGAATTATCTGAACCAGATGTAGAAATGAGACCATACACAATACAATATAATCTTTAATGTACGGTAAAAAACATTACTCTGTTACGAAGTAGCTGTTTCTATTTCTTGTGCAGCTCTCATCTGACAGAAATGATTTTCATGTATTGGCATATGCAGTGAAAAATTCCCATCTTTTATGAGCATTTATTATCGCTTTTCTGGAACTGAAATCAAGGACAATTGAGAGTCAAGACTTCGAGCGTATTTCTTGCACTGCCTGTGGGACATCAGGACAATTAATGCACAGAATGGAATAGATTCGAGACAACTCCTCCAAACAGTAACCTGAAAGAGCTAATGATACAAAATTGTTGCTGTGTTTTGCAATGTTGCTTAAACACGAAGAAAGTAATTCTTCCAGTACATAGATACCTGATCAGTTTAAATTATGTGTGTAATAATACATTACTTCATCTCTTGACACTTCCCTGCATTCAGTCTGAAAGTTTTTTGAGCAAAGATGAATTTACCTTGAAACAAAAAAATACTATTTTTAGGCCTCTAACTCAATTTCAACCTGTCTCATGCAAAAAGTACCTATCAGAGATAGGTGGACAGGTGTTAATTTCAACCCCTGAGATGGCACCCTCATCAAACAATGAATGGATGGATGTACTTGGGCACTCCATTGCACAACGATGGGCTCTGATCATTTGAACACGCCATGTAACCCGTTTCCTTGAACCTGCCCAACAAATGACCCCTCTTTAAATCAATGACACTGTGTAATCCCACATTCTTATTAAACAATATACCTTCTTCACACTCATCAACACAATTCTATACTCAGTCTTTCATTTTTGAAAATAGCATGAGTGCGATGAATCACACACCTAAAAGTCAAAAAATGATTTTAACAAGCGAGATATCACACTCCTTCAGGTAACATAGGGAGCGAAGCTTGGGTTTGGTGAGTGAGTGCTGCTTTTCACACTCCTGTGCAAATTTTTAGGAGTGTGATGGTGTGCGAGTGTTACACACTCCTGAAAAACGTATGACTGCAGAAGTATCACCTGTAAATTTTTCCTTCTCTCAAGCCCCCTAATACTCTCGTATCGGCAGATTCTTGCAGCAACTCCTACCGAGTATAACCATGGCCATACTCATAAATCTCCCGATAGCGGAGCCAATCCCTCTTCCCCCTCCCCATTCTCCCATACAGCTTGGATTGGATCTTGGCATGTTGAGTACAGTTCGGAGAACAATGTCTGCAAATGTTGTAGCCTGCTGCAAGATTTTACGGCACAGACTATAGTTCTAGAGAACTGGGTCAGAGTCTGCAGGCCTGGGGACTGGAGTACTGGGTATTTGGGCCAGCCAAGATTTTCGCTCTGTAAAGTTGAATTAACCTAGCCAGGTCTAAATCATTATATCGACTCTTTTTGTCTTGGGGCTTTCCTCCCGGGATAAAAGCAGTAGGTACATCAAAAGTATGATTTACGCCTAGCCCGCTCATGTCCGGCGTCCGTTCGCCAGCTGCTCTCCCTTTTAATACCAATCAATACTGGATGGAGAAGTTTATTTTTCCCTCCCGACTACTAACAAGATCTGATCAGTAGCGGATGAAAAGGTCGGGCATCACCAACAATAACAATGGCCTATCTTGGCCTGTCAATGGTAATCTCAAATCTGAATCAGCCTACAATGAATACACTAGTACTCTACTGACCCATATATTTAATAGACCTACTTTTCACTAGAGTCCCACAAATCCATATTTCTTGTTTACTTTAGAGCCATTCATCTGGTTGTGGATTAATTGATAAGTACAAGCACACCAATAGCTTATTATCAGAGAGAGAGAGAATTAAGGTTTAACATTGTGTTCAGCAATATTTCAGCTACATGTATTTAGCGAGGATCGGACAAAATTCCTGTCTTAAGTATGCCAACAAAACAAAACCAACAACCCAACAATCTAAAAGTACAAACATTAAGAACCTGTGCATACATTAAAATGTATGCAACAGACCGATTTCTCTCAAATACGATGTCTTTAGAGCCATTCATCTAATTGTGGCTTAATTGAGAAGTACAAGCACACCAATTGCTGATTATCAGAAAGAGAGAGAGAGACAATCAAGGTTCAACATTGTGTTGGGAATATTTCAGCTATTTAGCGAAGATCAGATAAAATTCTTGTCTTAAGTATGCCAACAAAACAAAACCAACAACCCAACAATCTAAAAGTATCAACACATTGAAAACCTGTACATACATTAAAATTTATGCAACAAACCGATTTCTCTCAAATACGGTAATTCCCCTAATAATTCAATCACAGGAAGTTCACTTTTCAACTCTGTTATTCAAACACAGAGAAAAGGTAACATTCCCATTCTTCATTCAAATTGAAGAAAAGTTTTGTAATGACACAATCTGACACTTTGCAGCTGGCACCGTCAAGAATATTTCTAGATATAAGCCGTATCTGCTGCACTTCCGGTGATCGAATTAGTGGGGGAATTACCTTAACCAAATTTCGACTCCTCTTTTACCTGACTGAACAGATCTTCTATTAGCTGCTCAATAAAAAGAATCTCTTACAATCTTAAAATCCACATATATACACAAAATCAAGGAGAAAATGGATGAATTAAATATCTCTCATTGTCGACAATAAATGCATTTCAGGGATTTGTGGCTCACACAAAAGCCGAGAAAGCCTGAATGCAACATTTGCACCTGAACAAAACATTTGTGCCCGAATACAAAATTTGCGCAGGGTTTGCATCAGGCTCACCCCCTCACAAATTTGTGATTAAATAAAAGAAGATTTTGTGAAGCACTAGTTTTATTTGTGAATGTTAGTACATGTACATGTGCGAAGGGTTTGCGACCGACTTCCATCGTACAAATTAAGACTGCGAAACAAAGCCCTGTTTTTCGCTCAAACACTGATGAAATGCATCAGATTGTCTTACATGAGGCCTAGTAATATTTCAAGATTTTCCAGATCTTAATGATCAAACAATTTATTAAAACGACTGATTGAATTTTGTTTACAGAATTGTGGGTGATTGAATTTTTAATAGAGTGTTTGAATTATCAGAGGATTTGCCTTGATGTTAACCCCATCATGGCAGCTGGACCTATTTGGTGATTCTGAGTCGATGCGTCTATTACACAATCTCGTACATTTCATCCCCAGCGGTTGTTTCAAATTAGCGCGTCGGTATCTGAAGACTGCATTTTTCACTTTGACACCCAATGTCATTTCAAAGGTAGTCTGACCGGTGATGAAATTCAAACCAGTCAAAAATCAAACCTCGCAGCGGATTTGCCTGATGAGCTGCTTCAGTGCGCATACTGGTTGGTTCGGTTTAGCGGAAACCCGTCCAACTATTTATATCCAGAACCGGTATCGGTAACTAAACCAAGCCGGTGTATCGAACATAACCTATCGATTGATACACTGGCTTGCGAGGATGTTTCATGGCAGCTCTCCCACTAATACTTGGGACTGATTCTAGACCAGTGCCCTCATCAAGCCTGTGTTGTAACAATGAAGGGTAAATCCTGTTCTCCCATCTTCATTTTATCAAGCTAATTACTATGTTCCCACTTCGAACTTCCCCCCCCCCCCCCCTTCAATATTCAAAGAACTTAAGACACGAGACATCACTGACCTAGAAACCATTTGAATTTTGAAATGTGTCATATAAGAGCCTTATTCGATTGGCTGAGATATATTCGACGAACACAAGCACCATATTAGGAGGAATGATGCCGCTAGTTGAGGATGATGTCACTCTACACACAATCGGTGTGTAGGTTCTGATTGGTTCGTCTCTTGTTCGTAGGTGAAATTTATACCTCGGATTTTGAACACTGAAGGTGGTCAGATAAATCAAGGCAGGCTCTAAGTGGGAATGTAGAAATAATGGCTTCATCAAATGAAGATGCTTTCTCGTTTCCGAATTTCAGTCTCATTAGACCCTGTACAGGTTACTATTATATTTCGTGTTACCATGTATTTACCCTGAAGCACCGGTTACGGGTTACTCATTTTCTAATCATTGTAACCTACATTGTACATGTATCTGCAACTGGTGTCTCTGAGAAAATGTTACAGCACAGACCTTCTTCAATTAGGATTCAAATCCAGAAGAACAGATAAACTGTACAGAGATCTTGATTATTATAGCATGCACAGGGGTCAAAATGTTCGGTCGTTCACTCGTTTTTACGACCAGAAAAATCTGCTGACGAGTAAAATTGAAGCCCAGGTCGTCCTCCTGACGATCACAAAAAATTGGCTTCCGTAGAAACAAACTGTCAATATCATGGATTTGGCAGAATTGTTAAAAATGTTTGTTCATCTTTCCCGCTGACAGCCCAACTTCGCTGCCGGTCGGCCATGTTTGCTACTTGTGTGGATGCTGGTGTGAAATGGTCCTATGCGGATACACTGTCGCCACGAGTGACCTCCCTTCCTTTCCTAACTTCAGGCTATGCCAGCATTAGTTCCCTAGGAACAATTCCACTCATGCACTTTCTCTTACAACATCAACAACAACACGAACTTTCCGTGGCTGACAGCACATGTTTTTTTACATCATGAATTGTCTAGTTGGAGTGATACACAAAACGACCAGTACTTCAATGAAAGTTTATCACTTTCAAGATTCATGAAGACAAAACAGATCTTCATTCCTGGTTACATTTTGATAATGAAAGTAACAAAACGTCCTGTGAGGTTTGTCTTGAAATTGACAATTCTATGTGCACCTATTACATTTTGATACAACACCATAACCCCAAGAGAAAATGATCTTGTATTATAATATTATGCCGGCATGAGGATGTGCAAGATAATATTCTCAACTGTTTTTTGTTTTTTTTTTCCTTTCAACTTTACGACCTGAAAATGGCATTTGGCAGCAGTAAAAAAAAAAAAAAAATGAAACACTCCATTAAGATTACAGGTTGAAGGTAATGGATGACCTCAATCTCACTGGGATGACCTCAGTTTTTGACCTGGAAATTTGGAACATTTTGACCCCTGATGCATGTACAGGGGTTTTTCTAGCCGTTTTTTCATCGTGGTTACCACGATGAAAAACAATATATATTGAGTTTTGCAGAAAAATTTCAAATTGAGTTTTGATTAAAAAAATTGAGTTTTGCAATTTTTGCCGTTTGTGCGCGAAGCGCACGAAAAAAAAATTGAGTTTTCCCACAACATACCAGTTGTCAGTTGATAGGTTGTTTCGCATGACCCGCCCGCATCAATATTTTGGAAATAAATAATGCCGCATGTATTTTAATTATCAGTAGTTATTGTTCGTAAAAGAAATAAGTAAGCAAATCTAAGTAAAACGAATGAACCTTCACAGCGCGAGTCAGCGCGAAGGCGACTGAAGAGCCACCATCTTGGTTCACATTCTTGGGGAAAGCCGTAGTTCAAAACGAGGCACAGTCCTTTTCTAGCGAGGATTCCCTCGTGTCAAGCACGTGGCAGTAAATTTTTAACTCCGGCACTTTTGACGGTCGCGTACCAAAGCCATCGTGGTTTCAGTTTATGGATCAGTTGTTTACTCATCAACCAATTCATTTAACCATCCATTTATCTGATGAAACGCTTTTGAGCGAAGTGGTCGAGCGCTTCACGTCTTCACTCCCGACAACAACAACAACACAGACTGTCGACCAATTTTATACTCGTAGCTTGAGGACGACGGACATACAAAATTTGTCGCCGTGGACAGAGAATCCATATCTTCAATCAGTGTAAAAGAAATAAAGAAGATTTCAATAAGAGGGGACTCCTGATGTTGAAAATTCGGGTAATAAATTCTGCAGTTATCTTTAATATTGATCACAAGTAAGAGTTTTTTTCCCTTGATTTCTGTTTACACAATGTGTGTGCATTTGAGTTTTACTGTCTACCATAATTATTTACATAATGTTTCAATTAAAATAAAGCAAACTTAAAATGTCTCTTTAAAGAATAATTATTTCATAAATATTTTTTTCTGGCGATATTTATGAGAGATTTCAGAGTGTATAAATCTGTACAATAGGAATGTTGCCAGGTTGTATATTCGATCACAGTCTTCCCTGTTAATGGTAAAAAATTTAGCTTCAATAATTAATAATTATAGCATCTAGCATGTATGTTTTAATTAGCATGAGGTCATGCTAAACAACCTATGGTTTCTGAAGAAGTTTCGTAAACATATGATCAAACATATGACTAACCTCAGTTCTGTAATTGGTGCGATGAAAAAGTTGGAAAAATTGAGTTTCATCATTTTTTTGATGAAAAAGGCAAAAATATTGAGTATTGTAGATTTCTGGCGCGAAAAAAAATTGAGTTTTCAAAATTTTGAAATTGAGTTTATGAACAATTTTGGGCTAGAATAACCCCTGATGTACAGTAAATACTTTTATAATGTTGCTTCAAAGCATTTTGCTGAGAAGCAACAGGAACTTGATAATGTGATGTCTAGCACTGTAACATCACTTGTCTTTATTGCACTATGTAAGCGTCCTGTCTGTGTCTTGTGTGCTGTCCTCGGAGTTTTTTGGGTGGATGGAGGGTGGATGGTTCCATGCTGCTTCAAAGATTTCTTCTTTGAAGTAGCAGGACACAACTTGGCTGGGTGGTGCTTTAGTTGGTTCGTCACGATATACATGCAGCTGAAATACTGTTGAAAGCTGCATTAAATTCTATTCACTCACTCACTATGATTCAATTGCCCTATAAAAATTCAATTAACCCCAATTTTTGTGGAAAAAATTTGATCAGTCATTATAGTAAATTTGATCCCCCTCTAAAGTCATTGAAATAAGAGAAGAAATAATGGATTATATGTATGGTTTTTAACCATCTTGTCAACTTCCTGTTCTAATAAATTTGATCACCCCCAGATTTTGTGCTGGGAAATTTCATTTCCCGTGATTGAATTATTAGAGAGATTACCGTATTTATGTTAAATTCTCTGATAATTCAATCATCCCCGATATTCAAGACAGATTTCAATTCCATTCTAAAAAATTTGATCACCCCAAAATATGACTAAATTAACGAACAAATAATAGATTATCTTCATGATATTGGTCCATTTTGACAACTTTCTGTTCTTATAATTTGAGTGAGTGAACAGAATTTAACGTCGCTTTCAACAACATTTCAGCTATATCGCGACGAACCAACTACGCACCACCCAGCCAAGTTGCATTCCTGCTACTCCAAAGAAGAAATCATCGAAGCAGTATGGAACCAGACACCCTCCATCCACCCTATAAAACACTGAGAACAGCACACGAGACACAGACAGACCACTTTACATGGTGCAATAAAGACAAGTGATATTACAGTGCTAGACATCACATTATGAAGTTCCTGTTGCTTCTCAGCAAAATGCATTGAAGCAAATTTGATAACACCAGATTTTAATGTGGAAAATTTCAATTCATTTGATTGAAATTATTGCCCAGTTGCTTATCAGTTACTTAGTATTATTTAATCACGACACTCAGGCAGATCTGTACCTGACATGATCAGTTGTATTTTCAGCAGAATTGGAAGATCTGGAATCTGGAATTGGAATATGTTATTCTTTTGCTTGTTTACATCGTGGCATTATATTACAAGGGGCCTATTTCACAAGTCACAAGTATAGTGGCACACGTCTCCATCCCATCTCTTGGACTTTCGTTTTGTTTTTGTTTTTTTTTATATTATTTATTTAGTTTTTTTTCGATTTCAAGAGACGGGACAAATGGATTATCAAATACATTGTATGATGTTATATTGGTTCAGTATATTTACAAAACAGATACTTTAATTGCCATGTGCCTTGAATTATATAGTTAGCGGTCGGCGCATACAAACTGTATATCTGGGTGGTGTATATAGCAAAGGACGAAGCGGTATACGTACATATATAGATAATGGATAAAAGCAGTCAGAATTTTATTTGGTATAAATTGCGGCATAACATTGTATGAGGATTGGAGTCTAATTTTTGCTGACCATAATGAATAGCTTTCTTGTTTAAAGTTTCCTCGATGTATTTTGTTCAAAAAGCAAAAAACCCTGTTAGTCCCTTGCCATGTGGGCATTGTACGGGGTTCTCTTTGTATAAAATCATGGCAATATGGATATAATAAATTCCCAGTGGGAACTCCAGGGCTTACCGGGAAAAAAATATATAAAAATTGGAAAATCCCAAATTAGGAAAAATTGATTGTTATATGGTGTATGAATTATTAGAAAACAAAAATTGATCCAATTAACTGCAGAACAAAATGCATGACATGCGAGATTGAAATTGGGCACAACATTTGCATGTGCCGGTCACACTGATTGTATGTTAAATGTTCACTCTAATACTTCAATCACAGGAAATGCGATTTTCCACCATGAAATCTGGGGGTGATCAAATTTATTAGAACAGGTAGATCAAAAATGGTTCAAAATGATGCAGATACATGTAGTCTATTATTTCTTCATTATTTCCATGATTTTAGAGAATGATCAAATCATTAGAACCACAGATTGAATTTTGTCCCCAAAATTGGTGAGAATGACTTTTGATAGGGTGATTGAATTATTAGAGGGATTACTGTATGTTTGGGTCAAACCAGAAATTGGGTCGATGGTGAAAAAAAAAAATGGAAGCAGTCCGGAATGCAAAGTTTGTCCTTACATGCTGATGTTTTTTATTATGTTTCAATGAAACCAGGGACTTTGAAGATTGAGGAGGACAATGGCTTCACAGCCCTGATGACGCACAAGCCGAAATGTCTTTCTCAGATCGCTGATCAGGTGACGATGTACGTATGCCTTGAGCTGGATTTATCTGGGCTTTTTTCAAAGTACTGATGACCTGGTTGGACCAGCGATGCCCTTGGTCACACTGCATTTGATGTCAGAGGCAGTGATATAACAATCAAGCGTGTGCATATTTTTTTCGATTTGAAACCCTGTGTAACCAATACCTTTGAATCCGTACAAGGTATTGTTTGTCTTTCTTCCGTAGGGTTCCATGTCAATGATTGGAAACCTTCTAAAATTGATACTATCTTTTTGTTTTCCACGTGATTTTGTGACAGTCTTTCAGTCCACGTCGCTGATCCGATGAAGTGATTAGGGTCCATGAGATGTAATGGATAATTAATCTGACTGGTCAAAACCCTGGTGACCATCTTGGATTTATAAATACCGGTGCAAAAAACTAACCTGATTAATGCGTTACTTGGCATACATGGTTGATGTGCCAAGGTCTCAAAAAATCTTCATGGGAATTTTCTCTGTAAACAAATATGGCTGCTATCGACCAATCAAAATTGTCACCAACCAATCAAAATTGTCAGATATTCAGGTTGTGGATGTTCTTCGACATCATGATGGAGATATATGAAATGGGTCCAAAAGTTCAGAATCGCACCGATTAGCCCGAACGGGCCCCAAGAGGGTGCATTGGGTGTGAATAAAAAAATTGCTCAATTGGAATGAAATTTCATACATAGGTAACACATGTGCAGATTAGAAAAACAATGGGGCAATGCCTGACATTCACCCCCCCCCTCCCCCCCCCCCTCCTCTCATAAACCCAAAACAAACCTTTAAATGTAAATTTTGAGACCGGTTCAGGGAGATGTTTTATAAATAAATCATCACATCTGAGTCAAAGTCTACAAAACTTTGACAGGTAAGAACTACAATAGTTCTACCTCATCTCCTCCCAACAGCAGCCTGAACATGCTAATGATAAAAAAATAATAATACTGCTTCAGTGTTTTGCATAAAAACCATGTTGCATAAATATGAAGAAAAAAACATTCTCAGCACATGAAGGCCTGATTAGTTTGTGTTTTAATTAATAATGCATTAATTAATCTGTTTGCAGTTTCCTCCATTCAGTTTGAAGGATTTGGAGTAAAAATGAATTAAAATGTTTTTGGATACCTCTCACCTGCGACAAGTACAATAGCTTTATTCTTCAACCGGTCTCAGAGAGAGGTGGACATTTCTACCGCTGATTTGGGGAAGTTTAATATTTGATCCAATTTGGTTTCGAACCCGTTACCTATAATATGCTATAATTATTTATTATTAATTATTAAATTACAAACCATATGAATATGAAGAAAATGAGTAAGTTTTACAGATGAAAATGTAAATCCCTCATCTACTTTTATTATTTGCCCTCAAGTGATTGAGTGAATAGAATTTAACGTCGCTTTCAACAATATTTCAGCTATATCACGACGAACCAACTAAAGCACCACCCAGCCCAGTTGTGTTCCTGCTACTTCAAAGAAGAAATCTTTGAAGCAGCATGGAACCAGACACCCTCCATCCACCCTATAAAACACTGAGGATAGCGCACAAGACACAGACAGGACGCTTACATGGTGCAATAAAGACAAGTGACATTACAGTGCTAAACATCACATTATCAAGTTCCTGTTGCTTCTCAGCAAAATGCATTGAAGCAACAGGAAACTGAACCCACCCAACCACCTGCTATTTGCCCTCAAAATATAGATGAGGGCTGGTCATGCTAAACAACCAATCAAGTGACAATAGCCTTTGTATTACTATTCAAGTTTTAAAAGAATTAAATACAAGACCTCTGTTTTATTCTGAAATAAGACGCTGAGAGCAAGCATGTTATAACGGGCTGATTTGACGCAATGGTGATTTCATGCTGTTCAATAGGATCAAACCTGAGAAGACAAAAAAAAGAAAAAAAATTTAGCACATTTCCTGCCTGATTCAATTGTCTTATTGAACATCTCTCATCTCTCTCAATTTGTTTGAAAGTTTTGAAGATTTCTGGAAATCACATGATAATTATTGTCAATATACAAGCAGCCATGCCTGGAGTGAAGCATTCATGTATATATTAAACAGCTGACAATCGACAGGCTGTCTTAAGTCCCTCTTGACCCTCGTTAACCCAATATCTCCTGCAGAGTGATCGATAAATAGGTCGATCCCTGTAAAACGCTGGCATCAGATCGATAACATGAAATACTAGGCCATTCTTTCTGCCATTATCTTTTCTCTTGATTGTGCTCAGGGACCTGCCCACACCGCCCACTATTAAGGGGCCGTATACATATTACCAAAATCTCTTGGTTTTCAATTTCTTTGATTGAAATACCGACCACTGTATATGGTAGCCCCCTCCCCCCATGTAAAAGGTAGAGGTGACCTCAACCCCGCATCTTCACCAGCCAAGTCAACTACATTGCAAAGCTCTCCACGATGCCTTGTCATTCTTGGCTGGTGGCAGAGGAGTACTGCTCTCCGCCACCTAGTGGAAGTTTTAACGATGAGCAACTTTTTGCCTCCAGGAGTTGTTCCCCTTCAATTTCAAGCTGACCACACTCGTAAGGCGATTCGTTACCGTGCAGCGCATCCCAAAGGCTGATTCAATTGATCAGAACACCGAAAGTGGCCGTGAAAATGCTTCTCCTGTTGTTTTTTTTGGTTTTTTTTTTTTGGCAGAATTTCCCCACACATTCGACACAGCTCGTTCTTAGTGGGGGCCGCCATCTTGGTAATCAACTGCTACGTAACCCGCATTCTGATTGGATGCAGCAAGCCGTCTCTGCATCCCACTCAACGATGAGGATTCACATTCCAACTTTACTGGAGAAGTATGCCGAGGCAATGTACAGAGCAACGTGATGTACGTCGACTTGGCTAGAGAAGATGTCAACCCTGCTGTTGGTCATCCATCACCAAACACTTTTTAGGGAGCTTCTTGAAATTAGGGCATACTTGGAACTCACATGAGGCATTCCAAATGGTGTGGCATGATGCAATGAGTTGGAACTCTTAGAGGAACTCCATAGCATCCATTTTCGAACTTCCCATAGAAAGGATGGCATACGGCTTGTCATAAAATAGCCCAGAGGGAATGGCATATGCTATTCCAATTGGAACTTTTATCCATGCTTATCAGAACAATCTACATTGGGCATAGTGCATCCCATTTGGATAACCAGCATACCTGTATATACCATTCATTTCATGCCCTAATTTCAAGAAGCTCCCTTGAGGGCCATACAGGCCCGTAGCCAAGGAGGGGGTTTAGGGTTTACAACTGCCCTTTTCAGACTGAAGCCACTTTGATCAGTTAGCATTCAAATTTGATCAGAAATTGATGATCATTCACTGTCATTTCCATCCCTGTATGTTCAAAATGAGTGTATAAACTCTCTAAATTATGTACATTGATTTATCCATCAAGCGACACCAATTTTACGCGAACGTTATTCTTTTTCATGTTGGAACTTGGAGGCAATATTAATTTGACAATATGGAAAGGGCCAGATGAGCAGAAATTCATCTACATTTTACCTGCAGAAAGAAACGGGTGCACTTCAAATGCTGATTTTTTAAATATTTTTATTATCGCCTCCAACCTCGAAAAACAATAAAATCTGCCCGTGAAACAAAAAATAAAATTGGCGTGACCTCACTATGTGTAAGTTTGAATGTAATCATTTGATACACTGACCAGACTCTCACATCTGGACTGCCCCCAACTCTTCTATCCCTGGATAATATTGATTACTGATACAAGTCAGAATTAATCAACCTACATTTCTATGGTCACGTTGTATTAAAGCTAAGTACAAGTGCAATGTAAGTACATGTACATCAGTAGATCAAATATTCGCCTAACAATACATGCATCGGATATCAACACAACCTAGTAAACACCATTATGCAGTCCAAGGCCTTTTAAGTATACCAAACACGACTGGAACACCCCCCTCCCCCCCTCTTTTCTACTGCGAGAAGTCATTGTAAAGACACCATAAATTTGATAAAAAAAACTGATATTCCATCTCACAAATATCAGGTATCGTACACGCCTTCAAAACATGTGTATAACAAGCCGGCAAAGTTCAAGAAACATCCAGTCAAAAGCATTAGTTGATTATACAATTTAGGTGCGACAGGCAGACACACAAATGGATGGACAGACAAATGGACGGACAGACAGAGTAAACACTTAATGCCTCCTGGCCTACTTCATAGGCAGGGGCATAATAATGAATGTTCTGTGAATGTGGGTGGTAATGATAAATGAAAAACTGTTGTAAAGAGCCCTAGAGCATTAACTGATACCAGGATCATTTTAAAAGAAGAACCAAAATTGGCTTCAATAGACAAATGTAGCCCAATGCGGAAAGTGTTTTATCTCCCTTGTTCCACTAGGGGCAGTAAGGACAAAACCATTTCTCCGTTAAATAGACAGATACATGTACACCTCATAATCAGAAGAGAGCATTGTCATCAGTCGCGAATTTGCTTGCACTCACCTATTCCCCACCTAAAATAAATTTGTGGGGAGCAGTCAACTGCTCACCTAGATCCTCTTATACATACAGTGCTGGCCGTGAGAGGCGAGCCTCACACTCGCCTAAATTCCAATTATGGCGAGTATTGAAGCTCTCGCCATAATTTGTGCAAATAAAAATTTATTCAATGTTCGATCAAACGTGTCCTATTTCCTGCATAATTCCCCTGACTGATCTTTGTTGCATAGTGCTCTTCAAATGCTACTGCGCGAGACTTTTCGTGACGTAACATCTCTTCGTTGTTCGGAAACCCTCAGTACTTCAGGTAGCAGATATAGTCAAGGGGTGTCCGATCAGACCTGGTTTGACAGCCGCCATTTGCAGAATGTCCCAGTCAGCACGTGCAGTATGGTCAAGGGGAATTCTGTTGAATTACCTACCTATCTCAACAGGGATAATGAATTAACTGAATCATTTAAGATTAAGGAACATTATGATCCGGTGACACGCAAGAATATATCTCAATCTCCATAATATACAGCATCACTCGCCTAAACATTTTCCAATGCGAGTGATGATCATTCGTCCATACTCACGGCAAACAGCTTTTTGAGGTGAGTGATGGCTAGCTAGCTCTCCTGCATTTTTCTCACGGCCAGCACTGACATACATTGTATTATTGTTTAATTATTCTTCCTCATGGCAAGGCAAGCATAAGTTCCTTGTTTGACATGAGTTTTAGTGTGACTGTCCTGAAGCTTTGCGACATTCCACACTTGTGACACATCCTTTCTCGCAAATGTATCCACTCACTAAAATTTTCAAAAAGATAGAAAACTGAGAGAAGGGACACGCGTGATGGACCAATGGAAGGCAATCTCAATAAATTAATATCCTATCAATGCTCCCCAATCGTCTATGTCGCTATGAAGGATCTTACCGATTTTAATTGAATTTGGTGTTCAGATCGCCCAGCTTATGAATATTTAATAGTCTTATGATATCAAGGTCGCAATTAACTACTTTACTTGCAGAAGAGTGGGGGGGGGGCAGCCATCCCATTCGCTTTAACCCCAAGATTTATGCCAAGGACCAGTCCATATTTCTACCCCACTTTATGGTGCCAATCTGGCGGGAGAGCGGCAACATCCGAAGGTGCCCCGCATGCATGGTACCTGGTTCGGATGAGCCAATGAAAAAGCCCCTGATTATGTTCCCTTCAAAGCACTATGAAGAGTTCTCGGGATTTGTCAACACTCGCGTTAGTGTAAGCCGATTAGATCTCACAAGCAACATATCCAAACAGATAGTGAATGTAGCACTGGGGCAGGTAGTCTCTAAGCTGACATGCCCGACTGATATAGATAGGATATAATTTTAATTACATTGAATGGAAGGATGACATTTGCCATCACATAATACGTTCACTTTTTGACGGGGGTATAAAGAGGGACACTGCACATCTCAACATGGTGTTTGATACAGATTTGCAACAGTCCAGTTTGGTTTGCTTTCATCTATGTAGTTAATCACTGTACTTGACGCGATCTTGTGGCAGAAACCCAATTACATTGCAATTATTGGGAATTAATTTACGAAACTGTATTCTTGTGCTTGAAGACCTTAATAATAATTTCATGCTTGATAATCTTTTCAATGGGGATCGAAAGCCACAATAGGTGTCGCTAGTGCTCCAACAGGTAAAGAAGACGTGGCGTCATAAAACGAACAACTATAATGCCGTCACATTACGACGTTGCCTTTGCGACGTCCAGAAAATGACATGGGCATGCACCATTTACCTCTTGGAACATGTAGCCACCTGGCGTTAGTTCGAGCAGGCGAACCCCATTGGACACATCAAGAGTATTAGAAGCAAATAAACTGGAAGTGTGTAACATTGGATTAGAATAGCTGGATGGCACTGGTACTCGTCAAAACGCCTCCACCACTACTCTTGCGCATACATATAAGACAAGATGTGGTGTCATCAGGGATGAGACTATTTATGAAGGTTTCATAGCCTGAGTATTTCAATTTCAGCATCAGCTAATCTTCTCTGATGCATCACTCAAGTTTTGTTTTGAACCTGCACGAACACACCACAAGCAATTTTACTGCGCAGCTACATCACATCATGTATTAGGGAGCTTCTTGAAAATGGGGCACAAGTTCCTTAAAAGGATTGGCATATATGCCGGTAATCCAAATGGGATACACTAATACACTATGCCTAGTGTAGTGTTCTGATCAGTGTGTATGGGAGGTCCAATTGGAATGCCATATGCCATCTTTTCTTTGGCAAGTTCGAAAACGGATGCCAGGGAGTTCCTAAAAGTTCCAACTCGATGCACCATGCCACAGTGTTTGGAATGCCTTATGCCAGTTCCTAGTACGGTATGCCCAAATTTCGAGAAGCTTCCAGGACGGTGATGACCAATGCATTCTTGTTATTCTAATCTGGTACACACTTCTAGTTGATTTGCTTCTGGTTATTTTGATATTGAACACTGTTGACAGTTCATTCACAATACATTTTATGTCTCCCATGATCCTACCTTTCCAGGTATTTCAAAATTAATACAAGTTTGGGTCAGCAAATTTAAAATATCTTTTAGAATAATTTTGTGGAATTCCATACAAAAGAAGTCATATTTCAAGAATTTCTGAGAAAATAAAATAATAATTTTGAACCTACCTACACAGGTTGTTCAATTTTGTTCCAGCAAACACAAACATGGCAGTGTGACTAACGTCACAGGATCTACGAAGTAGGGTAGGCATCAGGACTCCGACGGGAGCTGAACTCTTGGAAATCCCCTGCCCCAAGTTGAAATCCTGCCTATATTAAGATGGGCACTGCCCAAGTCAGAATTACCAGTGATTTTAATCAAAAATCACCAGAAATTTTCATCACAAGTAGGTCAGCTCAGAACTTGCTGGTAACAGTCCCCTAATGCACCTTCATGCCAAAAATTAAGATTCTAATGTCAACGGTTCTCCTTATTTTGCTGACGAAAGGATTCGGATGGACTCACTCGCTCAATCATTATCAGACAATTTGCAAATGAGAGCCTACTTCGTAGGGATAATATGGTGGATGGCCTAATATGTAGTTGTTCTACATCTTGAAGATTTGATCTGTGTAACAGTATTCCACCTGCTGAAGAAATCTGTTTCTTGTTCGCAAGAATTGGGTAATAAATCAGACCAATGGTGACAAAGTAACCTTGTAAGGGGTGGAAGACCCGGCCAACCAGGCACGAGCCAACTTCTGAGAATCTTTCTTAACACTACTTCCATATAAGCAGGTTCACTACGCCGTCGCATCCAAAAATGTTGATGGTAAACTTTAATACACTATATAACCATAAACTTATCACAGTACTATGCAGGGGTCGAAATTGCTATCTATTTGCAGGACATGTCCGGCAGAAAATTGGCACTGTCCTGCAGGTTTTCAGTCAGTTTACATGTATTTTAATTATGTACCGGACAATTCTTGACAAATGTCCTGCAGGTATTTCATGAACAATTCAACCCCGGCTATTTGTAACAGGAGCATATCCAAGGAATAAGATTCTTTCACCATGTGGATTTTCACATACACGACAGAGCATTTTTCAAACCAAGCTCAATGGAATCATCTTCATTTTATCAAGCTAATTTCTACGTCCCAGCTTCAAACTTCCCTTGATATATCTGGCCCCCTTCAAAGTTCAAAGAGCTTATACATTGTAAATAGACACGAGACGTCACTGACCTCGAAACCATTCGAATTTCGAAATGTGTCATGGAAGAGCATTGATTGGCTGACCTACATATTGGTCCAAAACAATCAGCATATTAGGAGGAATGATGCCGCTACTTGAGGATGATGTCACTCAACACACAATCGGTGTGTACATTCTGATTGGTTCGTCGAACGTTCGTAGTTGAAATTTGCACCTCTGATTTTGAACGGTGAAGGTGGCACTTCGAAATTGGCTGATAAAATGAAGATGTATGGAATGCACATTCCTCTTCTCTTTCTTCTTCTTCTTCTGACTGTCATTAGATTTCCCAAATTTTTTAACAAATTGACAGATATCTCTCAAATTTGACCAGGTTAGACCATGGGTCACACAAATGTCGCATACCAAAATTGAGATCAGCAGGTCAAAGGTCAAGGTCACTGTGGCCTAAAAATCAGGAAATCATCGAAATTCATTTAATGCTCTAGTGCATACATCAGTGAGAGGTCATATGTCAAGTATCTTACTGAGATTATCAAAGGTCAAATGGGTCAAAGGTCAATGTCATTAGTTCTTGGATGTGGATTGTGATCAAACTTCAGGAATACCTCAGGCTTATGGAAAAGAAGTAATCTATTGAGGTCGAAAAGTCAAAGGTCAAGGCCACAGGGGATGAAAAAAAAAAAAAAAATCTGGAATCCACTGAAATTCATATTTTTGTGAGTGAACAAAAGCTGAACAAAACTTGAGTTACTGCAGTTTTTAATTTTCTTCCAGGCCCTGATCTCTACGACACAGGAGAAGAGGAAAAAAATGTAGGATTTTTGTTTTAAATCGACTTAAAAAAAAAAAAAAAAAAAAATTCACAGGTAAATTTTCTGTTATTAAGCTAAAACTTACCTCACTTCCACTCTTTGCATTTCTTGTTTCACATGAAATCATCTAGTAAGAATTTTGAATAACACAGTTCTCTCCCCTGCTAGTCACCTGACTGCTCACTTACCCATAATTCCCCCTTCTTGTTTCCACTGCGATACATGGTTAGGATGTATCACAGAGGGGAGGTGGGTGGGCATCACTGGATGTGAGGTAAGTTTTAGCTTAATAACAGAAAATTTACCTGTGAATTTTTTTTGTTATTTGCGCTGAAAACTTACCTCACTTCCACTCTTAGCATAGAATGCCACAGAAAGGTTGGCGGGCAAACTGATACAATCCGTGGTAAGTGATAAATGCCATGAACAAGATGACTAGTACAGAGTAGAAATCACCGATCTTCTACCTCAAAGAGGATCCATGAGATCATACAACAGCCGTAACCTGTATGCCTATGGTACACAGGGAACCTCTGTCGCTACTCTGACTTCAAGGTCGAGTTGCATATACGCCCCCCCCCCCCTTTTTCCGAAAGGGGTCGAGAGGAAAATGCACTCACCAGCAAGCAGGGTAAAAACCGTACGCCCGGACTTTATCTTGCTATCTTGCTGGCCTCGGTCCCACAGACACCCGCTGTGCAGTCACAAGTGGGCCGATGGAATAGAGGTCGTCACATACTAACGTCATGTCCCGGAGGTAGAAAGAGGCAAATGTCGTGTTTGACCTCCAGTAGCACGCCCTCATAATGTCAGTCACTGATCTGTTAGTCCACAGAGGCCATGATGCCGCTAGTGCCCTAATCTCATGACCCGAAACGTTTACAAGCGCGGCTTGTCTATCCGTAGCCGTGGAGTACGCTAGCCGAATCGTATGTTTGAGTCAACTTGAGATAGTATTTTTGCTTATTTCTTGTTTGGCTTTGGGATCAAAAGGGATAAACAAACGCCTCCTACCCGCTCTGATCTCCTCTGTACGATTCAGGTAACACGCAAGTGCACGAACCGGACACATCAACATGTCTGATTCAAGACCTGACGAAAGGAAATCAGATAAGGCTGGAATTGTGAACTCTCGAGATATGGAATCGTAGAGGGCTTGATTCTTGGCCACAAACTCAGGAACCGTTGTGAGAACTACATTGCTCCAGTCCCTAGAGTGTCTGACGTTCCTTCTATCGAGCGCATGCAGCTCTGACACACGAGCTGCCGAGGCAAGAGCCAACAAAAACGAAGTTTTGTATGATAACAGTTTGAGATCAATAGCCTCTATTGGCTCGAATGGTGGCTTCCCTAATTGCCGAAGTACTAAGGCTAAGTCCCACTTTGGCAATTTCGGAACAACCAACTGACCAGATATCTTGTATGACTTGATTAGTGCAGATAAATTTGGATCAGTCGAGGAATTAATCCCAGTACCCAGAAGAATAGGCTGAGCAATGGCTGCCCTATACCCTTCGACCGTAGCGGGTACTAGCCCCCTATCCCGGAACAGGTGCAATAGGAACTCTGCTACTTCAGGGATAGTGGCGCTGGATGGATTTATATCCCTCTCTCCACACCAAAGATCGAAGATTGCCCACTTTGAATCGTATACAGCGGAAGAGGACGGTCGAATCGATTGTGCCATTCGGCGCCCAACTTCCGTTGAAAATCCCGCCTGAGCGAAGTGTCTCTTGAGCACTTGCACACGTGGTAGTAGAACAGTCCTGGCTGGCTGTTGAATATCGACGTTCCGGGCTGGCACAGTAGATTGTGCCACACCGGAAGCTGTCTTGGTACATTTACCAGAAGATCCAGTAAGTCCGGAACCACGGCCTTGCTGGCCACCACGGAACAATCAGATAAACGACACAAGTGTGTTCGTGGATCTTCCGGAGTACCTTCGCTAGGATAGCTGGAGGAGGGAACGCATATGCTACCATCCTTGACCAGTCCTGCAATAGGGCGTCCACTGCATATGCCGACGGATCCGGAACCGTCGACATGAACAGGGGCAATAGATCGTTGTGCCGAGTGGCGAACAGATCTATGTGTGGCATCTCCCAGACATGAGCTATTTGTTTTAGTATGGCTGGGTGAAGTTGCCACTCTGTGGGAATTATCTGATTCCGTCGTGAAAGCGAATCCGCTAAGACATTCAGAATTCCCGGGATGTGCCTGGCCAACACTGATATGTTGTTGTCCCAACACAGACCGGAAAAGATTTCCGCTTGGCTTTGTAATTGCGGAGATCTCGTTCCCCCCTGATTGTTGATGTAGGACACGACTGATGTTTTGTCCGTCGCAACTAGCAGGTTCTTGTCGGTCAATACGCTCACCCACGTGCGGATGGCATGTGTCACTGCCATAAACTCCAACACGTTGATATGGTACGAGCGTTCCTCGATTGTCCATAACCCGGATATCGACCTGGACTCGAGGTGGGCTCCCCATCCTTCCATAGATGCGTCCGTGAACAGGTGATGTGACGGACGAAACGGAAGTAGGGACACACCCGGCATAACGTTGAGTGGATCCAGCCACCATTGGAGGCATGACAGGTATCCACGGGTTCAACTGCCTTTCGACCCATTGATGATTGAAGTAAATCATTAAGGGACGAAGCTGCAACCGCCCTCTTGGTGTTACGTCCTGTGTTGACGTCAAGAGGCCGATTATTGCAGCAAAGTGTAAAGCCCTGGCTTGAGATAACTTGAGGATTTGAGGTATCTTCGTTGTTATCTTTTGCCAACGATCTTCTGGGGGTTTGGCGAGAGCTAAAAGCGTATCGTATTCCACCCCCAGAAATTTGCGCCTTTGCGACGGAGTCAGTTCTGACTTCTCTTCGTGTGGGATGTATCCCAGAGAAGTCAACGTCCTTAAGACAAACTGCGTGTCTAGGATTAACTGCTCTTTGCAGGCATTCCTTAGCAGGGAGTCGTCGATATAAAAGTGGTACTTTATACCTAGACTGTGCAGGAATTGTGCCACTGGTGTAAACACTCGTGTGAACACCCAAGGGGAAGTGGACAGGCCGAATGGAAGCACTTGAATTTGGAAGCGTCGTTTGCCGACCATGAATCTCAAGTACTTCCTGTCCTCCGGATGTATCGGGATATGAAGGTATGCATCCCTTAAATCCAGAGAAATCAGCCATTCCCCTTGCTTGAGTACCGTCCGGATAGACCGGAAGGACTCCATGCGGAAGTGTGGCGGTGGAGTGAGGTAGTCGTCGTTGAGGCGCTTGAGGTTGATAACCATGCGCATCTCGGACGTGTCTTTCCTGGCGACCAGAAAGACCGGCGAATAGAACCCGGGTGTTGTATCCCAAACCGGAAGCTCTATTACTGAAGCCTTCTCTATCAGCTTGTCCACAGAGGACTGTATCGCTGATAGATGACCCGTTCGTAATGGAATACGAGACGGAAGGGGAGATGCAGTCAAGGGGGGAAGCGTGTCGAACGATAGGCGATAGCCGTATCTGATAGTTCGAATGACCCACGCTTCCGCCCCGATCCTTATCCAGTTCCTCCAAAACAACTGCAGCCTTCCCCCTACCGGAAGGTCTAGTTGTAGCGGAACTGGAAACATTATAGATGATAGATGACCCCCGGAAGCCACCCGGTATGGCCCGAAACATCAGGTATTCTCCTTTGACTGCTTGGATTTCCCCTTACCCTGCTTCTTATGGCCAAAGCTCGATAATCTTGGCTCTAAAGAAGCAGGCGCTTGGTTCTGCTGTTGACCGGAAGCACCCTTAGTAGCCTTGGAACTAGGCGGGTTCTTCTTAGTCTTCTTCGCCTTGGGATCCGACCCGGAAGCCATAGGTCTCTTGGTCGAAGCACCGGAAGCCACTGACCTGTCATGTTCAATACGATCCATTTCAGGTCGGACCTCGGCAACAGCATCACCAAACAGTAAAGAAGGAGCTGTAGAAGTTTCTAGTAGGCTTCTCTTTACTGCTTCCGGTGTGTAATCGTGCATTAAAGGAATGAAGGCCCTTCTCCTTAAAGTGAACGTAAAGGCTGCGACAACACACGCACTGTGTGGAAGAACTATATTAAAAGTATCATTTGGCAGCAACAAATATTTTTTGTGATTTTTTCCCTTCCAAAAAAAAAATTCCAAACACGGGAATTATTGACTGATGCAACGAGCGACTGGAGTCGGCCATATCAGTTTATTGATTAGCCTTGCGCCAATGAAAACGCTTGTACGGAGCACGTGATATTTTCCTGTGACGTAGTATCACTTTGTTTTGGCATCGCTGTAGCACGAATTGTAATTGCGGTGGTGGAGAGCTCGGCTGTTTCAAGCGTGTTTTGATTGTGTTGCGTGTCTCCAGCAAGTGTTTACTGACCTGAAACGTTCGATGAACTACTCACTACTTTCGTCGACATCGGAGCGTTTTGGTTCAAACTGGTAACCCTGTAAACCTTCATATGTCTCTTCGTCAGAACTTGAAGTCAGGCTAGCCTCCTCGTGCGTCGCTATGTTTACATGCTTTCTGCGCTTTCTAACTCCACGAATAAAGAACTCCAAGGTGATACAACGTCACTGCTCTGAGTGAGATAGCCAGCATGGCGGCACCTGGGGAACAATAATACAACGGAGATAATTTCGTTCGTACTCGGTGCAAAAAAATCCCCAAAAATATTTGTTGCTGCTATTTCAGTATTTCAATGTAGCTCTTTCCCACAGAGTGCATGTTGCCTCAGCCTTTACGTTCACTTTAAATACACCAGCATAGAAGATAGGTAGGCATTGTGAACCAGTAAATCTTCTACTGCACCGGAAGCAATCTTCTGGTAGTCAAGAACGAGGTTAATTCCCTCTTGTAACCGCTCTTGACTGTCCGCGCCCGACAGCAAAAACAAACCATCCTTAATGGCTTTAAGAAACCAGTCCAGATGATTCGTAATCGCCACTCCTTGTCGGGCAGTTTCCTCTAGTACGGAGGCCTGTTTGTTCGTAAACGGAACATCCGGATTACTAGGCAATTTAGTATTTGAAGGGCACAAATACTGAAAATCGCAGTTCACCTCTGCAGACCGGAAGCTAAACGGTGAATCATGTATGCCATATGACCGTATGTTTGGCTTCTGTACTGGGAACGGACCAGAAGATCCTGCAGGGCGGAAGCGTGCTCTAGGTCTCAGCCTGACTGCACGTTCCTCCTGCGTAGCGGGTTCTGCTAATGTTCTATGGAACAAGTGGCAAATAGAATGTATAGCAGTTGAGGCCGGAAGCGTGGAAACCGACCTCGTAACCCGATTTGACTCTCCTGATTCAGTTTCAATATCCCCCGCATGTGGGACCGGAAGCTGCATATCAGGAATCAAGTCATAGATACCGGAAATTAAATCGTAATATTTCCTAGTATCTGGATCAGCATTGGTAGGTTCATTCAATTCCGAGCTACCGTACTGGTCCCTATCCACTTCCATAGCTTCCGGGGCTTCCAGCCAACGAGGAGTAATGGAAGGGATAGTCCCCATCAATCTTGCTTCCGGTTGCCTAGACTGTTCAGCCAAAACCGGATGCGGCGGCATATCGCTCCTTATTTGACTGGTCATAATCTCTCTCAGTTCCTCCATCTCCTCACGTTGCTGTTCCATTCCGCGCAGAATGGCAGCCAACGTAGGATCCGTCACTTGAGAGTGCACCGGAAGCTGGGCCTGACGGGGTGTGTTCACACTCGGGGACCTTACATATGACCGTGAGCACGGCCACTGTAATGGTCGGTGAACTGGCATACGAGGTCGTAAACCGGAAGCACGTATAGGAGGACGCATCATACGTAGCATAGCCGGTTCCGTACCTCGAATACCACCGGAAGCAGAAATTTGAGCTAAGCCACGCAAGGGCGAAGTCAAATTAGCAACCGGATGCCGCATAATTTGACCTACTTGAGAGGGGTCTCTATACCGCGTCTCAGAGGCAGGTAAAAAATTTGGCATATCATAGGTACCTGCATACATACCATACTGCCGTTGTTGTGGGAACCTCAATCTCTGGTGGCCCAGAAGGCTCGAAGTGACAGACGTCTCGGCAGGGGGACGAGGAAGGCCACCAGAGAAACCGGAAGCAGATTGAGAGAGTTCAGACAAATCAGTCGTTAGTAAATGTTACAGAACGACCGGAAAATCCAGGCCTCAACAGCGTTGAGGAAGGCACTCTCCCAATCCCGGAACCAAATGAAAATTTAACGTTAGGCGCCTCACTACAGAGTTCGAATTTGGCACCTGTCCGTCAGTCCGAGACTGGTAAAAAATCAAACGGACTGGTGTGAGTGACTGAACAACAAGTCCGTCGGACTGGTAACAAAAAAGCTCTCCGTTCATTGTGTAAACTATTTCTCTGGATATCTCCGCACAATTTGTAAAGAATGAAAAACGAAATGTCTGTTTTCGGTTACCCGACCGAGTCTAAATAAATCGTGCGAGTCTAAAACAATTTCCAGCAAATTCCAACGAAATCACGACCACGGCCGCATTTTACGACAACAACAGCCGTAAAGTGGTGCGAACATTGTCAGCAATTACCGTAAAGTGTGACTGTAATGCAGCATGGCAATGCAGGCTGGCGATCTTTTCAGAAAATAAAGCTCCCAATTCCAGGTCGGGAATCGAGAAATCAGCAACATGATTACGCTTCAGTCGACCTGATCATGTTTAACAGGACAATTATAAACATATTCTCCATCAACTTCGAAAGAAATCTACTGATTTTTTTGGCTTGAAATGGCATTTGTTGAAGCAGTGTTTTTCGCGACGACACGTGCAGTCAAAGTCGCTGTCTAGCCGACGGGGTTTATCGTCTGTGATTATCTTCACACGCGCTCAAGAAATGCACAATTATTAATTTCTTATTTAGTAGCAACCATCACAGAGCACAAAATATTCATGATGACAAATGTTCCCACATCATCTTTTATTTAATATTAACGGACTACAGTCTCTGCGAGGAAGGGCGAGCGAGCGATCGCGCTCGCGCCCACACACGCCCAAAGACCTCCAGGCGACCGATTTATCACTCGCCCATAATTGTAACGAAATCCAGCTAAATGGTATCATAAAACAATAGAATCGCCTCCCGTAAAACTTTAATTTTCAACGAGTACCTCCGAAGAAAACTCAAACAGAAAGCGGAAATAAACTTGACTAACTTTTGACATGCGCATAACGCGAACGTCCTGACCAAACACCTTTTGCAAAGTGATGCGTGATTGGCTTATTAAAACACAACGAGCACGATCATTGGTTCATCATCTGTTACAGGGAAATCAGCGAGCACGTGTTTCTCTGGGCGGGCAATTTGTACCGACGAGAGCTGCTGGAGATCGGTGTACGTGACATGCAGCTTCCGTCTTTTGCTCGAGCGATAATCCTGTTGAACATTTCTTGTATCGTCTCTTTAGCGATGGCAGGCATTCCGAAAGGAAATAAAGTGGAGTTGAAAACTTTCAACAACTGGGGAACAGCCGTTCAACAACACATCGGTTTTACAACCGAGGAGAGGGATGGTCGACAGTACGTCACATTCGTCTGGTGCAAGCTGTGTGCTCGGTATAAATACAAGATCTCCGGACATCCTAATCTCCGCGGGGCGGCCAAAAAAGCATTTGACAGCTATGTAGAGGGTACCAATTCCGTAACGAAGAGTAATATCTTGAGGCACCTTGAAGGGAAGGTCCATGGAATATCCATTCTTGTTCATTCTGGGTCCGAGAAAGATGAACCCGGTAAATAGATTTGAATTGAATTGTATATTCTAAAATAAACAATGCCATCATTGCGAAGCAGACGAAAAATAGTATATACCAAGTTGAAAATATTTAGAATAATTTACATACATGTACATTAGAAATTAATTAAAAAACTGAAAATTACATAAAACTGATAAATATATTCCATTTAAATTATACTAGTAATAGTTGAACAGAAAATTTATTTTACAATATTTTATCTCTCGTCCCAGCAGAGCGATAGCTCTCCCAGTAGTGTTTTGGGCGAGCAATTGACAAGGAGAGCGACAGCTCCCCCAAAGCATTTCAGGAGAGTGATTTACAACTCGCCCTTAATCTGCTCATCGAAAAGACTGGACTAGTAAAAATATTTACGGACTGGTTACATTTTTGGCTCACCAGTCCGGCGGACTGGTTCAAATTTTTCTTAAATTCGAACCCTGCACTAGTATTGCCCAAGTTTTCATAATCATAAGTTGAATCCGATCGAGAGATCGGAATCGACTGGCTTTCCCACGCTAGGCCTGGCTCCGTTACCGATTTCCCTTCATCGTCGTATCCAGGTGTCCGCTCGATCGGAAGCTCGACCTCCACAGTCGTAGTAGTGCCGGATTCCACATCTTCGATTGTCCCTTCCACTTGTACAACCCGGGTCGGTTTCTTACCTGATTGACCCTTCGCCTGGTCTGAAATGGAAGAATCGTGAGCGGGAGGGGGCGTTTGTTTATCTTTATTTACGTTCAACACGCTGACTAGAGTAGACCTAGCTGGCGAACTTACAAACCCCCTAGTCCCCTCGACCACACTGGTACGTGGAGACATAGCTACGTACGTCTCATTGGCGAGATTGGTAGACATAACGGCTTTATTTTCCTCAATAGCTGCCAGTGACCCGGCCAGATACACTTGGAATATGCCGGGAGCCCACACAATACATTCCTCACAGGCCGTGTCCCAGGTACAAACTCTATGCTGGCGACATTGGGGACACGTGGAGTGAAGGTCATATACAGGCTTGTCACCATCACAAGACATACATAACATTTGAGACATATTATGAGCCATAATTTCGCTGATAACGTATAGAATATTTCCCAAAGGACTTCTTGCAGAATATCAGACGTCTGAGGTAATCCAACTGCTAGTGATTTCGCTAGGAATAGGCAATTTTCACGGAGCTGACAATTTTACTTCCTGACCCACTTGCAGTAGGAAACAAGAGGGAATTATGAGTAAGTGAGCAGTCAGGTGACTAGCAGGGGAGAGAACTGTGTTATTCAAAATTCTTACTAGATGATTTCATGTGAAACAAGAAATGCAAAGAGTGGAAGTGAGGTAAGTTTTCAACGCAAATAACAATACATTTGAATAAATTTCAATATTTGATTGAAAATCTATGTAGAGATCTACCATCAAATATCGCACAACCATGCAACTGTGGTTGTCGTGTTCAGAAATCACATAATGAGTATCATGATAGTTCATTTAAACAGATGAGGGAAGTGCCCCAAAATTGCCCCCGATGGCTCTCCGAGCACTGCGGAGTCGCGGCATCCAGGCCACCAGGTCAACTTGATGCGAGTCTCTTTCCCCCATGCCCCTTTGGATTCCTGACTACGGGTCTGACCCTACATGGCGACTTTCTGAATCAATAGACATACATGTATGTTGATATTTGCGACTTCTTCAACTTCTTATCTCATCACAAATAAACACTCTTAATAAACTAATATCCCATAAATTCTACCCAGTTGTATATGTCACTGTATAGGATCTTACATATTTCAATTGAATTTGGTGTTCTGAGTGCCATACCATGAATATCTGTAGCATTATGACATCATGGTCGAATCTGGACTAATCCACTTGCAGTTGGGTCAGCGTGTCTGTTTATCTCAATGTTTACACTGAGGACCAGTCAATATATCTACCCCGTATTATGGTGCCACAATGTCGGGACTGCGGCAACATGAAAAGACCCCTGGCATCTAAGTCGACTGAGCCAACCAAAAATTCCCTATCATTAATGTTCCCTTCAAAGCACTATTAAGCGTTCTCAGGATCGGTTGACACTCGAGTTTAACTGCAAGCCTGTAAGATCCTTCAAGCGACATAGGATAGGATAGCGATAGGACTTAGTTTTAATTAGATTGTACAAATAGATTTTTGAGTTTTGTAGATGTAACTTTTTTTTTTTTTTCGGACTTGATTTCTGAAGTGTGTGTTGATGTCAAATGGACTTTTTGTGACTGGGGCAGTGGGGATTGAACAGTCGTTCTTTTATTTAAATGATTTTTTATGGATAATACACATATAAATAGGCACTATAGTTGGATGGCTTACATCATAAACCAAATTTTGGTGTATCAGATGGTACCATATATATCCAAATGTAGCATTTCCACACCACAAAACTGCAATCTGATTAAAACTCAGACTTAATAACCGCTTCTCTGTTGGACATGTCGCTAATTAAGATCTGGGACAGTCTGTATCTTAAATCTTTCACGCATGTCAGACTGGCGACCAATCACAGTCCAACTTCAACGGGCGAATAGGTGCCTATCCTATTATTTCTGTAGTGAACGAGGCGCAGAAAAATCCAACCCAGGCAGCGGACGAAGTTCTTGCTCTCCATGAGCAATCACTGAAGATTATTATTTGCTCGGATAGACACCTATTCACCTGTTGAATTTGGACTGTGATTGATCGCCAGTCTGACATGCGCGACAGATTTAAGATACAGACTGTCCCAGATCTTAATTAGGGACATGTCCGATAGAGGAGCAGTTATTAAGTCTGAGTTTTCAACAGATTGTCAAAACTGTGTCTTTAATGTTGGCTCAACCTCGAGAAGCAAATGCATGATGTGTAATATGCTGATATGTTCCTTGTGGACCATCATCCATATTGATGTCATCTACTGGACTGATATTCCAGGAAGAAAACAGGTTTCCAGACGAGATCGATTTGCGGATCTGATCCCTGGAAAACCTGGGCGAGGCACTATAAATGTCGAGAGATGATGTACCTCGGCATGGAACTTCGTCAGAAATACTCGAATGTGATTGGGGACTGCATGTACATGGTGACCAGACCTGGATTGGATAGCTGGTTATGAAATGCCCATGCAATGCCCGTCTCCCAGAAGGTAGACTGACAGTGGGAACCAGCCTCAGGACTGTGGTTGTCTGGAACAGAGGCCTGGTAAACGTCTAATATTCATCCATGTACATTACATTGTAACAGATTTAAGCCAGTTGGACAAGATTAATATCAGGCACCTAGATACAGCTTCAGTTTCAGTATACATCCTGATCAACATGACCTGTACTTTAAAAGTACTAGACGGTGTTCAATCATCGGATAGATTATACCTGTAAAAACACTGTCGTGTGGTTAGATATCATCGGGGTTTGATGCCGTAAATTTTACCCAGGCTTGTAGCTTAATACAGGGAGTCTCGGTTCCATATATTTCAGCGTATTACTGGAAAAAAGGAATCTCATGTTTATCGCCATGTTTAATTTCAGAAATTTAAGGAGGCTCATTTTTAAATCGAGAATGTCAAAGACCCCACCCCCTAAGACCCCACCCTCTCCCCCAAATCTCATAGCTACATAAAAAGCCTGCCTTTTACCACACACCTCAAATCACAAACTAGATAGAATGCTATTTCATTCCTACTAAATTGGTTTCGACTATTCATTTCAGGAATATTAATTTTGTATATAAAATAAATACATGATTGTTCATAGTATATTAGACATTTATTTCCCTCCAGCCATGGTCATGAAGACAAAGTACTTTTAATCAAAGAGCGAGGGAATGGATTCATGCGCGAGCTGCACTCTTAACAATCAGTCAACAAGGAAAGGAATTGTTGTTAGATGTCATTCCCAGAAACACCAAGTGCATGACGTCTTCGTCTTTGTATTACGTTGAAAGAATACACAGCATGCATGTATTGACAAATATTTCATGCCAATCTATGCAATTCCACTCCCCACCAAATCGGTGGGAGAAAACAACTTTATTATTAAATAAGGAATAAATTGGTTATTTATTTAACTGAAAGTTCTGTGGTTTACTCAGTTCTCGGAAACAGTTCAACAGTGTACCTTGAGGCTGATGCACCGTACTTGACACAACAATGATGATGGACAACCGATGACGTAGAACGACGGTGAATGATCGCATCTCTCACAATAATCCATCCCTTCTATCTGACCCAATTTTGCATCCCCGCGGGGCCGAAGAGTATCAACCAGGAAGCGGAGTAGGCTGTCCTTTTTCTCAACCACACACCGAGGAGCGGCAGAAGCTGGCGGTTCCACAGGCCCCATGCGGACGGATCAATGCTCTGTGGGATTTATTGCATGAACCTGGTGGCTTGGCCTGGCCTAGCCCGAAGAGGCAATGCGGTTAGCGGTGGTAGCAGTCTATTCTTTCCTGGTCATCGTGGAACTACACTGAATGAACGGAGACAGTTCCATTGATTAAATCAATGTCCTACATAAGCACTTTGTGTTCCGGTTCAACTAGATTGCATCCAGTGTACACATTGTGGCATGTGGAGATACATGCTCATACACCGAACATGTGGAAAGCCATTCAGTGGAAAGTAATTTGGTGACTGTAGTTCACTGGACTGCAATTAAAAAATGTCTCTTTAAAATGTCCAGGATAAAAGATAGCTCCAAACACCTGCACAAAATAATCATGTGTGTTTAAGCCCCGTTCACATGCACACTTTTACTCACGTATGCAAATTTGCACCCTATGTAAAAAAATACACATGTGTATTTCTTATCATGTGAACGGAAATACACATGTATGTATATTTGCACTTTGAGTTTATTTGCATCTGGTCAATAGCAGGTGCAAAAGTATATTTGCACATGTGTAAATTTACACATGTGTATTTTTACACAGGTGTATTTTTAAGCAGTTTATACAAAATAAACTCCAGTTATCTTCATCGAATTTCACAGGTGGCTCACTCTTGCAAGTCTATTGCGGCCCATTGAATTACAGTCACAATACCATAGGTCGAATGTTGCAGTGTCCAACAAAGAAGTACGGTCTAAGTTCCCATGCCGCCAAAAAAAAAAAAAGAAGTTTTATGGGGCATAAATACTCCTCGGCAATATTGTTTTTCAAACTTGATTGAGCAGTGTTTTCGCTGTTTTACTCCAAATACATGGTGCGCATATTTGCTAAATGTTCCCAAGAACCTGTCTGCATACAGTACCAATTTACACATGCCAAGGACTGCAAATTTCTCCAAGGCTCAGCTCCAATCACTTGCACATGTATCCATGTAAATTTGCACACTGAGCAAATTAAAATACATGTGTGCAAACTCAGCATATGCAACTGTCCACATGTGTATATTTGCATGGAGAGTAAATTTGCATCTGGTCCAGAGGTTGTGCAAAAGTATATTACACATGTGCAATTTCATGAAGGTAACTTGCCTAATTTATTGTGCATAAAATCTTCATTCCCATTTGATCCAGGATTACTTTGGCTTTCGACCTTTGAACTGAAAGGTTCCGTTATGGTTTGCATGGTGTTTTACTTACATCTTGTTATACTCATGTGAATGCTTAAACCCCGTTCACATGCACACAATTTACTCACCTGTGTAAAAATACACATGTGTATATTTACACATGTGCAAATATACTTTTGCACCTGCTATTGACCAGATGCAAATAAACTCAAAGTGCAAATATACATACATGTGTATTTCCGTTCACATGACAAGAAATACACATGTGTATTTTTTTACATAGGGTGCAAATTTGCATACGTGAGTAAAAGTGAGCATGTGAACGGGGCTTAAGCAAATTATACATTTACAATGCATAAATAAATGTGCACATGTGCAAATAAATACACACAAGTATATTTTGTGAGTGAGAAAGTAGTATTTAACGTCGTTTTCAATATGTGCCAGGACACAGTTTCTATTATCCTGGACACTGATCAGTACAGCACCCTGTCATCAATTCAACTATTGACCGGACTCAGCATTGCTCAATTTCAGTAATCTGACGAGAACTGGTGTGCCCAGCGCGATAGGACATACATGTACATGTCACATGTGTACCTGCATGTGTTTGGGGCTTGAATTTGCATTTGGTCCACACCTCCGCACCAACTGCAGATTTTCTCTCCATAAAAATATACTACTGACCTTCATAGGTTTTGTTGGTTGGTTGGTTGTTTGAAGTTGAACGTTGCACTTAACCTTATTGGTCACACGGCGATGATGACCCAAACAACATAGAACCTGGTTACTCAAACACAACTATTATTATGGATGGTCCAACATTGATATTACACTTTGTGGGGATACATCCGAGAACCAATAAAGTTTTTAGGAATAGAGAGACATGTACCAGTAAATGTATATTAAGTCCCCTAATTAATTCCAATCAGATGGCCTATTAAATCAAATCAAGACTAATTTGAAGTCTTGAAATCCGAGAAATTCTCAGCCCAGCCTTCAACATGTTTCAAAGTCCAATTCAGAAGGGTTAACAATGGGTCACCAGCCCTTTACTTTTTTATCAGGGACTGTTAGTGTTACAATCTAGGTAAACCAAGATGGTAAATTTTGGGAATACCATCTCTAGATGTGACGCTATGAAAAATTTGAACGAAGTATTCGCCAATATTCTACGCGATCCCATAATAAGCCAATCACAACAATTTTTGCTTTTTCACTTTGACAATGATATACATTTAGTTTACAGATATTAATACCTTCGCACGGCATGATTTTTAAACTATTTTTCTACTGCCTAAACAAAGCCAGACTTTTAAGCGGAATTAAACCCTTTGATCTAAACGGTTTACCATGCCATATTTTGATACTGTTTCCCGATAATGTTTACTATATTGGACCACATGCTACTGTGTGTAATTACTGAGGGCATGATACTGAAATTGTTTCACCAAGCTAGACACCTGATTGGCTAACAAATGTAGTTTGAAATTTTACTGAGTTTTACTCATTGGGACTGCTACAGTATGAACAACATGTTAAAGCCAGTAAACTCTGATCCTTAACATATACCATAGAGGCCTCCTTATTTGAGGTGTGCCGGCCAGCCGGATCACACACCTTATACATCCAGAAGCCTTGATGAAAATATCCCTACAGATCACCAGGGTCTGTTTTGTCAGGCCGCTGATAATTAATGGTTTGTTTCCCGTAACCAGCCCTCATCTATATTTTGCGGGCAAATAATTAAAATCCATTGAGAGATTTACATTTTCATGAGTAAAACTTGCTCATTTTCTTCATATTTGTATACAATTGGTTTGCAAGTTAATAATTAATAATTATCGTACTCAGCATGTGTTTTTTTACAAGCAAGTTCACGAGAAACAAATAATTAATTAACAGTGGCCTCATGGGAATCTGATTCCCATAAAATTCCCACCAACTGAGATCACAGGAATCCAATAGGGTTTATTAGATTCCCATAATTTGAGCAAAATGTTCAAGAGTTAGAACTTTGGATTCCCGGAGATTCCTGTAATGCAGAATTGTGAGAATCCATCTGGATTCCAGTTAATCCGGATTAGAGTAAATCTGGATTCCATCTGGATTCCAGTTAATCCGGATTACAGTAAATCTGGATTCCATCTGGATTCCAGGAAATCTTGATTATGAAAAAGGCCTGATCATGTTGTTTTACATGTACCGTACCGCATTGATATGACACAGGTGGCTGGCTAGGAGCTTGCTGCAATAAAATGATCTATATTATATATATTATAGGCCTTATCTTGTAATATATAGAAGACATGTACATGTATATATACACCAGGCATCATCATGGAATACAGGCACATTCACAGTATGCAGCTTATCCATGTAACAGGGTTTGAAATGTTTCCTAAAAAATTGTTGTCTCCAGTGACAAGTGATATATATTTTATTTTTACTTGTCATTTGCCTACTTCTACTGGTCTCAATAAAATAGCGAAAAGTATTGATTATAAAATGCGTTTCACTAAACGATCTCTCAACAGTCGGACAACCCCATCATTACAGTATTCCAAGTATATTACAATACAATGTCAAGTTGCATCATTAGTATGATCTGAACCTATTTATATGTTACCTTGTGCCAGGTGAAATTTTCTTAAAAATTTCTTGTCTCAGGTGACAAGTGATTTTTTTTTTACATGCCACCGCAAAAATCACCCCACAAAGACTAGTAGACGAACATTATTTTGACCCCTGATTATTGTAAAATAAAATCACATACAGACAGACAAAGCATACGTTCATATGGAAAATGATATTTGAAAACCAGGAAAGAGAAGGAGGACAGTCACAGGGTCATTATCAGTGAAGAGTAGAGTGACAGGGTCACAAAGTATAGTGACAGAGTAGGGTGACAGGGTCATTGATGAGTAAAGAGTAAGGTGACAGGATTACTGATCAGTAAAGAGTAGGGTGACAGGCTTATTGATCAATAAAGAGTAGGGTGACAGGGTTATTGATCAGTAAAGAGTAGGGTAACAGGGTCATTGATCAGTCTGACAGGGTCATTGATCAGTACCGAGTAGGGTGACAGGGTTATTGATCAGTAAAAGGTAGGGTGACAGGGATATTGATCAGTAAAGAGTGGGGTGACAGGGATATTGATCAGTAAAGAGTGGGGTGACAGGGTTATTGGTCAGTACAGATTAGGGTGACAGGGTTATTGATCAATAAAGAGTAGGGTGACAGGATTACTGATCAGTAAAGAGTAGGGTGACAGGGTTATTGATCAGTAAAGAGTAGGGTGACAGGGTTATTGATCAGTAAAGAGTAGGGTGACAGGGTTATTGATCAGTAAAGTGTACAGTGACAGGGTTATTGATCAGTAAAGTGTACAGTGACAGGGTTATTGATCAGTAAAGTGTACAGTGACAGGGTTATTGATCAGTAAAGTGTAGTGTGACAGAGTCAGGGATCAGTAAAGAGTACAGTGACAGGATTATTGATCAGTAAAGAGTACAGTGACAGGGTTACTGATCAGTAAAGTGTACAGTGACAGGGTTATTGATCAGTAAAGTGTACAGTGACAGGGTTATTGATCAGTAAAGTGTACAGTGACAGGGTTATTGATCAGTAAAGTGTACAGTGACAGGGTTATTGATCAGTAAAGTGCACAGTGACAGGGTTATTGATCAGTAAAGTGTACAGTGACGGGTTATTGATCAGTAAAGTGCACAGTGACAGGGTTATTGATCAGTAAAGAATGGGGTGACAGGGTTACTGATCAGTAAGAGTAGGGTGACAGGGTCATTGATCAATAAAGAGTAGGGTGACAGGATTACTGATCAGTAAAGAGTACAGTGACAGGCTTATTGATCAGTAAAGAGTAGTGTGACAGAGTCAGGGATCAGTAAAGAGTACAGTGACAGGCTTATTGATGAGTAAAGAGTACAGTGACAGGGTTATTGATCAGTAAAGTGTACAGTGACAGGGTTATTGATCAGTAAAGTGTACAGTGACAGGGTTATTGATCAGTAAAGTGTACAGTGACAGGGTTATTGATCAGTAAAGTGTACAGTGACAGGGTTATTGATCAGTAAAGAGTACAGTGACAGGGTTATTGATCAGTAAAGAGTAGGGTGACAGGGTTATTGATCAGTAAAGAGTAGGGTGACAGGGTTATTGATCAGTAAAGTGTACAGTGACAGGGTTATTGATCAGTAAAGTGTACAGTGACAGGGTTATTGATCAGTATAGAGTAGGGTGACAGGGTTATTGATCAGTAAAGAGTAGTGTGACAGAGTCAGGGATCAGTAAAGAGTACAGTGACAGGATTATTGATCAGTAAAGAGTACAGTGACAGGGTTACTGATCAGTAAAGACTAGGTTGACAGGCTTATTGATCAGTAAAGAGTACAGTGACAGGGTTATTGATCAGTAAAGAATGGGGTGACAGGGTTACTGATCAGTAAGAGTAGGGTGACAGGGTCATTGATCAATAAAGAGTAGGGTGACAGGATTACTGATCAGTAAAGAGTAGGGTGACAGAGTTATTGATCAGTAAAGAGTAGTGTGACAGCCCTCGAAATTGGCGGCGGCATTCAGCAGTGCCGTCGTAAAAACCGCCGTAAACTAGCTGGGCGACGGCAAATTTCTGCCGTGGCAAAAATGGGTTCAGTGTGAATATCTCCCTGTCAAGAGCAAGATAATAAAGACAATAATATTGTATTCAGTAAATTTGCATTTTTGATAATTAAAAACAGAATATTTAATGAGATAATGAAGTCGGCAAGTGTGCGATGGAAGCAAGAAACAGTTGTTGATGTTCTTGATCTCTGTAAATCCGCTCTCAAAACTAATGATGACTTCCAGCTCAGACCATGAGTGTGTGGTATGAATGACCTTGTCCAAATTCAGGGCAGAACCAATCATAGTACGTTTAAGGATATTGCTGGTCGCACTCTTCCTCGTGTATGAAGATAAAACGTTCATCCAGTGCACGCTGCCCAGCGCACATGTTCATCCTGGCATGCGATGGTCGAAACATGAATTTGTATATATTAATTTTGTTTCTCGTTATGGGAGTTAAAAAGAAAACTGCTTCTGATCATATTGCTATTAAATGCTTTATGCGGCATGACAAACTGATTCAAACAGATATACATTGAATAAAAAGTTTATTCTCTATATACTGTGCTGACTTCAAATACTAACTCAACATTCATGTTAATTGTTCATTCAAAAAAATGATGTCGCAGTGCCGTGGCAAACCATTTCTGCGACGGCATTTCTGTGCCGTGGCAAAATTTTGCGAATTTCAAGGGCTGGTGTTACAGAGTCAGGGATCAGCAAAGAGTACAGTGACAGGCTTATTGATCAGTAAAGAGTAGTGTGACAGAGTCAGGGATCAGTAAAGAGTACAGTGACACTAGGCTTATTGATCAGTAAAGAATGGGGTGACAGGGTTACTGATCAGTAAGAGTAGGGTGACAGGGTCATTGATCAATAAAGAGCAGGGTGACAGGATTACTGATCAGTAAAGAGTAGGGTGACAGGGTTATTGATCAGTAAAGAATGGGGTGACAGGGTTACTGATCAGTAAGAGTAGGGTGACAGGGTCATTGATCAATAAAGAGCAGGGTGACAGGATTACTGATCAGTAAAGTGTACAGTGACAGGGTTATTGATCAGTAAAGAGTAGGGTGACAGGGTTATTGATCAGTAAAGAGTACGGTGACAGGCTTATTGATCAGTAAAGAGTAGGGTGACAGGGTTATTGATCAGTAAAGAGTAGGGTGACAGGGTTATTGATCAGTAAAGTGTACAGTGACAGGGTTATTGATCAGTAAAGAGTAGGGTGACAGGGTTATTGATCAGTAAAGTGCACAGTGACAGGGTTATTGATCAGTAAAGTGTACAGTGACAGGGTAAATTGATCAGTAAAGAGTAGGGTGACAGGGTTATTGATCAGTAAAGAGTAGGGTGACAGGGTTATTGATCAGTAAAGTGTACAGTGACAGGGTTATTGATCAGTAAAGAGTAGGGTGAGAGGGTTATTGATCAGTAAAGTGTACAGTGACAGGGTTATTGATCAGTAAAGAGTAGGGTGACAGGGTTATTGATCAGTAAAGAGTACGGTGACAGGCTTATTGATCAGTAAAGAGTAGGGTGACAGGGTTATTGATCAGTAAAGTGTACAGTGACAGGGTTATTGATCAGTATAGAGTAGGGTGACAGGGTTATTGATCAGTAAAGTGTACAGTGACAGGGTTATTGATCAGTAAAGTGTACAGTGACAGGGTCATTGATCAGTATAGAGTAGGGTGACAGGAAACTCAACAAAAAGAAAGTTCTCAAGTTCCAAGAAAAAACTTCAGAGCCCATTTTCAGCTGTCTATGATGCTATTTTCAATTGTATACAGGGATTCATACACGTTGGTTTTTGCCACCGGTATTCGGTGGCAAAATTCACTAGGAAACTCAATTCGGACTGTAAAAAAACTGAAGTGTGTGCGTTTAACACAGTAAATATTCAATTTCTCAGCTATAAACTCAATTCCGGTGAATGCTAAAACTCATAATTCGACCAACAACTTCGTTTAAAATTTTTTTTAGACGTACGCGCGTCATTTATTGAGAAAAGTTCGTTAAAACGCACCTTGTTTACAAGATTGTTTACAGGAACACATTCTCCACATTCGACTCGAGATAAAAAAATTGAAGGGCAACAACTCGTGTTTCCATTTACACACTGGGATTTGGGTCACGTAGTAGAAATGCGTCGATGTTATTGGGTAAAATGGTCATGTGTTTTAAAGTCTTTTCATTGACCCCGCGAAAACCTGATCACCTGACGTAACCCGACTTACTGATTGGTCAACCATAAAATATCGCCTGAGTACGCATGCGCCGAATTTGACAGAATCACAATGGCGTTTGGCTTCGCTCACCGAAACCACGCGTCGCGTAAACAACAGGATTTTTACCGAATGTTTAATAAATTTTCAGTATTCTTTATCCTAAGTGTAACCAGGAATACATATCATGACATCTATAAGATTTTAGACAAGTTATTTAGTCGGAATGAAGCAAAACAGACCGTCCATCGTAGTAATCTGAAAGTGATAAAATTTCTTACGGGAGCTTTACGGTACAATATTTTTGCCAAATTGCGTTTCCTAAATATTTCTAAAGCTGTAAAATGCCAAATATGTTCCGAATGTATGTTCAGGATTTCAAATTAATGTATCGTGCATCAAATACCATCCATTATTTCATTTTATTTGTCGATTCCAACGACTTGACAGACACCGTTTTTGAACCCATTTTGAAAGGTTCAACACTGCTTGACAGCCTGGCACTCGGACATCGACAGCACTAGGGTTAAGAGACAGTCAGGAAGGAGTAAAACACGTTCTTAAAATGTCAAGTTTTATCTTGGATATATTTCCTGAAATGAATTTAGTAAATTGTCATGCACATTGAGCCATTTTGCACAATTCCACTTAAGAAAAACCAATCCATTCATACAACATGAAATCTCTAGTTTTAGGTGGTCGATTCAGGTGATCGATTGGTTAGGCTACCTGGTTGATCTACTAGGAGACAAAAAAATCGATCACCTGGACCAAAAATCAGGGGATCAATTTTTTGATCACCCCGTGCTGTCTTATTTCGAGGCCTGTTCAACATTTTAGGGAAAACCCCTGATTGGGATTAAATATCGCAATTCAGATCTTGTTCATTCCAACTTAGGAAGGATATGGATTATTTAAATTGACAAAAATATTTTCATAACTGAAACAATGCTATTAATTGGGGTGCAGTTGTCGGTAGGAGATGGGAATTGAGCCATCTCTGATAGACTGCACCCCTAGGAAGCTGACTTTGTGGTGATGGAATATTCTATTCTTGTTCAAATAAATTAAGACAGTTCAATGATTATGTCAAATTTGATGTTATATTACTTTATTCTAAGCTTTAAACTCTTTCTCAGAACCATTACATATGGCGGCGGCAAAAACACAAAAAAACTCAATAGCAATCAGGACGCCGGTGGCAAAACTGATAGAAACTCAATTGAGGCAAAAAAAATACTGAAATTTCAGTATCCGGTGGCAAAATTTTGGACTTCTATGAATCCCTGGTATACTAGGGATGATGCACAATCAAATAGAACGATTCAAAGATACATGTGCATGTACGGAAAAACCTTTTGAATGAAATGAAGTGAAATTCTCCAACATAAAAGCAGGGGCTGTCCCAATTAGAAGAGGAAGTTGACAATATGGTTCACTCATGCTGAGAACTAATTATTTCTTCATTATTTTAACGATTTCTTTAATTAGAGGATCATGGATGATCAGATTTATTACAGTAAGTACTGAATTTTGTCCATCAGTTTGTGGGTCATTGCATTTTAATATGGTGGTGGGATTTATGGAGGTCATTCTCTTATACAGGGGTCGAAATGTTCACATTTCCATCTGTTCCAGACAGGTCATTATCACAGGAGACATGTTCTACCGGTCATATGAGACAGGTAGCAAATATATCCTCAAATTTAAACTGATAAAATCACCCCAAATTCTGTACAGTTTCGCCTCTACCAAGTTGTAGTTGGGGATAGAAACATTGCCAATGCACATATTGTTGTGGAAATAATGTTGCTTTCAATATCTAGTAAACGTAATTTGTACAAAATGTTTTCATTTTCTTTCCATACTTTGTAGTCTTCATTACAATAATAAATAATAAACTCAGAGAAGCTGTTATAATGCTGGACTTGAACAAAATTAAAGTTTCAATACTTTAACAGTAGAGCTGCACCAATAGCATCAACAGGTGCATTGAGACGTGGCTCACAGTGGTTCGTTTGTCCACTCTCCACTAACTCTTTAGCATGGAAAGGGTTTTTTAACTGTTGATAACTGGTGTGAATATGGATCAAATTTTCCTACTATGTTGTTCTATTGTTGATGGACTAACTTCCATTTTGTGCAAGTCTGACATTGAGTAAGGTTATCATGTAAATCTACACACCACAGACATACCTGTACATTGTACTTACATTATTTTTACTTGTTCTTCAGAATGATGTATGCTCATGCGCTTTCATTTTGAGAACCTCTGAGTCCAGTTAAACATTACTCTTTCATGAATAGGAAGAAATATTCCATAGTCCATAATCAATGGAGATGATTAGGATACATGCACAATAAATCACAAGATTTCATTTAATAAAACAACCATTTTAAATTGATTAACTGGACCTATTTGATTTGCCAAAAACATATTGCCCATAGGTATGAAAACATTTGGAGTTGGAGGATATTCATTTTGGGAGGGAGAGGGAGGATCTGATGGTCAACGAAGAAATTGCATTAACATTGGCGTAGGATTGAATGCAACAGGTTAAGACTAAAGGCTTCATCTCCGTTTCATAATCCCATGCAAATTTGGTAATTAACAGAACACGCTACACTTGAATAACAACTGAGAAGCTGTGGAATAAAAGTGATCAATAAGTCATATTAATTGTTTAGATTTGTTTTCATTCATGACGACTGGAAATTCATGCATCAAGTTTCACTGAAAAAAAGTTTCACATAGTTAGGAATGAAATTATGGAAGCATGAATATAATATTGACACCGGCATATTTATCTTTGTTTTTTAAAGAGGTAGTAGACTGTGATTTTAATTATTCGGGTAAACTGAACAGCATGATCACTTGCAACATTTGCCAAAAGATTTTCAAGTCGTGAGGTTTTTTATTGGCCGACTCTTCAATTCGGTCTAGTGAACTGCATTAAAATGGGAAATGACTGAGATGACATCGGATTAGGTGACCAGGTGTCCATGACGTCACGTTAGAAGCTGTCATAGTGTAATAAAAGTTATAAGATTGTGTATGACGTTGCAAACCATCACGCCCGGAATGCCAAGGTGTGTTTTGTGATGTCATCTCAGGCACTGGAAGTCAAGTGCAGGTGCTGTCACGTTTTTCAGACAATGTTAGAAGTGTGATTTCAATGTCCGTGATATTAAAAAATGAGGTCACAGAAAAAAGTTCACCTTAGCAGGGCTGGAAATAAGGAATTGTCCACCGTAACCTGTCACAGGTTACGGTCATTCTACCTATCGTAACCCGACAGGTTACGGGACAGGTTACGATGGAAGTAAATCTCATAAACGATGCCGTAACCTCCGCAACCCGTCGGCCATATGCTCGCTTGGGCTGAACTCTGCCTATTTCCCCAATCAATTTCATGCAAAAAGTCTGCTTGGAAATCCTATGAAACTGACGAAAGTAATGTTTGTATGGTTATTGTGACTCCTGATTAAAGCTTCATATCGTTAATATCTTGATTACTTCCATTAATTTTAATGACTAAAGGCTGTACCGAACCTGTCACCGAGACGACAATCCACAGCATTGAGACACGTGCGTTTTAGGGGAAATGCGATGCACACGGCACAGGTTTTTACTCTCATCTGTGAGTGCACAAATCCGTTTTAAAGTTATTTAAATTTCTCTGACAATTTATATTTATAATATCAATCAATTAAATTGCAGTACGATAAGTACTTTAGACATACAACTTTACTGTTGTTCGATAACGAAATGCTGGCAACAGCTGAAAATGAAAACTGCACGCCGGTGCATCACGGGAGAATTTACAACAACAGCACGTGTTAAATTATCGGTAACGGCGGCAATCTTTTTCACAACCCGATGAGTGTTGTCTTCAGAATTATATGCACCAATAATCCGACTGACACGTCTGGCATTTCATTATTTCTCTGATCTTTAGATCGACTGACAGTTTCTGATTTTCGTCGTTTTTGTTGTTGCTTTTTTGCTATGTTGAAGTTGTGCTCTTCAAGTCGTGAACGGTGACCGTTCGCGGTAAAATGACAATACGTAACCTTCTCGCGAACGTTAAACGCGTTCTCGATTTATTTCCAGGCCTGCTTAGGCCCCATAAAAAAATGCCTTGTTTCCCATCACTGACTTTTCAAAAAGTCGGACGGGCGGTCCTTTTTTATTTTTTATTTTCGGAAGAGCATAGGAATGGTTTAGTTCATTCAAGAATCCACAGATATTAAGATAGTGATAGTCTAATTTGGTCCTAAAATGGTATACATGTATATAAAATTCATGTTGAAGTTTCATTTTCTACACAGTCTTGCTAGAGATTGATTAAATACATTGGATAAATCGGCAGAAATCCCATGGCGTTAAATTTCCATTCTCACCTCCTGCATACTGCTATATGTGAGATCATCTCATTCTGATTTCGTAGTCGCAAACTCTCCATTCCTATGCACGTAGACAGAACTCAAAAGATGGTATTGATAAAATCTAAATCATTGTGATTTGAAAGACAAAACTGTGAGTGTTTTATTCCAGCAGGAAACAATACGCTGAACTATTCTCGCGAAATGGAGAACATGGCGGTCATGAATTGACTGTCATGAACATGACTAATAGGCAGTCAATACCACAAAGTTCCCTAGGCATGAAACTATATCACTGAGGAATAGAACAAGTTCTTCAACGGAAAATGAATATCAACTTTTACATTTATACCGTGACAATGCTGCAGATGTTGTGTCCCTGTATTAGTACTATACATTTATATACGACTAAAAATTTATACATAGAACGAAAATGAGATTACAACCATAAAATTGCAAACAGCACAACAATATCACGCCGACAGACATGTCGCCTTGATTACAGCAAAGATACTTTTCTTTGAAAGACCTTCAACGAGGTCCAGTTACAGATAAAAAAGTAACAGAATTATTATTACAGTCTTGGAAAGGACGACTAGATAAACATCTTCAGTATCTCCACACACAAAACAGTCAAGTATCCGCAACAAGCATTCATAGCGCGTCACAACAGTCGCTGGTGCAAACCAGAGTCAGTTAAGCCTCATTTTCATATCAAAAGAAACACCAACAAGGCAGGTGAGAAAGAAATAAAAAATAAATCGGGGCGGGCGGAAAAATCGGGGCGGGCGTTGATGGGAAACAAGGCATTTTTATTATGGGGCCTTAGTTGATAAATAACTTTTATCAAAATATGTTATTTGCTGAATATTTTTTAAATGAACGCTACTACCTCTTTGAAGAATGAAACAAAAACTGACATTATTGGCAAGCATCAGTTTCCGTTTCTTCACAGATTAAGCTGAAATGAATTGAGCATAAAACAATGTATTTTCAAGCACTGTGGGGGAATGACAACTCGTCTTGGATCTGAAAATTAATTATCCCAGAGGGGAGTTGATCGGCTGCCCTCTTGGGATGGTTAGAGGGGGGGGGTCTAATCAATTATCAGAAAAAAGGGACGTCTGATGAATCATAACACATAATGAAATAAAACAGCATCATCAACTGATTTGGGTCATTGGCTTGGATTAAAATGGCATGTTCAGATGGAAAGTTTAATAATTTGTCACTTGAAACTGCAATAAACGATCATTTGTACAAACGATGCAGAAAAAAATAAAGAACAACAGAAACGCTTCTCAAATTTACCCGAACTTTTGTATGCGTCTTTCTGTCGGTTTGCAATGTAGGGAACTGGGAAGTTTTTCCCGTATTCAATTATTTGTTGGGCAAGCCCAACTAAATAAACAATGCACGGCCTCTTGAATTAAAATGTCAACACTCGTATCAAACTTACCTTAACTGAAGGGGTTTCGCCAACTTTTCAACTGTCAACCATGATCACTTTCATTTCCACAAGTTGTAAGAAAAGTTCGTAGTAAAAGTCAGATTGCAATCCCCAATGCGATTGTGCACCAACTTTTATTTCGCGCACCTGCACACGAAAGTCCTCTGTTAGCACTGAGCTTTATAGCGACAAATCCCCACAGAACAGACTTCTTATTTGTGCGTAGATGGGCCAAGATGCATATATTTTGCAGCCAACACGTGCGAAGAGCATTTCTCTAAGACTGACATCTATTTCGTGTGAGCTTTTCAGTTGTTCAAATTTCCCCTCGCCTCCCACGCAAACGCCATATTGGAATAGATGCTCTCTCGTTTCGCTGACCGCAGCCGCTGTTTCGTACCGAGGTTGGGGGCGCATTTGAGAGAATATTCCAAATTTCGCACGATATTCTGCCAAAATTCCTGCTAGAAATCCAACAGGTCCAAACTATCTTGCATCTAAAGCCGAGCAACTTCCAGGAACCGATGATAAAAAGAAATTTTAATCAATGAGTTGGAGCTGTATCCAGGCAATAGACTTACGTACGTTATGACGTCAGTGGGTATTCCCGGGCCGCGGAAAAACTTCACGAGCTCGGCTTTGGAGGTGGTGTTTTATGCGGAATTACTGTCGTATTTCTTAGCTCTTTCTGTGGGAGGGTGTTTCAAATACCTACGCAGGGCTGACAGATATGATGGATACAATGTTTGCTTGATTTCAACCGTTTTGCTAAACTTATTTTGCTGTGGAGGCTGCTTTATTGAACGGTTTCGGTCAGTCGGTACCGCGCTAAAACCTGGTGGGGACAGACAGCTGAGGATCTAGGTCAGACTTGCTGAGGTCATTCCAGTGAGGCTCTAGAGTAGGGGATAGTCTGACCTCTTTTTTTCCCCCCAGCTGATAGTCAACGAATTTCGTCCAAAAAGAGGATTTGTTGTTTGTTGTGTTTACGTGTTGAGTTTCAAAGATCACGTGGTGACTGATAGTATCGAAAAGGTAAAAATTAAAGGAAGAACGAGGAAAGAAATATACAAAAAGAAATAAAAACAACATAACTTAAGCGACAGCATATTCGTTGTGGAGACAAGATGGTACGGACAATCCGAGCATCGGTACACACATAAAAATAACCATACAATCCGCATAAACTCACGGGGATCATGTGTATATCATAGTGCATGAGAGTAATTTTGTTAATCGTACAATTTTTGATACAATAATTTAGATCTAATTGACGGGCGAAGGCTAGCCCCAGTGGTCTCTAACCCTTCGATCAAACGACGGTTAATATCTCTCTGTCCACAGGACCCAGTATCAAACCAATGAAATAAAGCTGATCAATAAAACAATGCTGATTAATCGATGTTGAATCGATACTGTTGTTACCCGCACGCTACCGTATGCCACTGTATATATATGGAAAGGCCATACAGTGGTATTCGGTAGCGTGTCGTAACAACAACAATATAGATTCAACATACAGTGGCATACGGTAGCGTGCGGTAACAACAGTATCGATTAATCAGCATTTTTTTATTAACCAGCATAGTTTGAAGGATTTGAGGTTGGGTCCTTTGGTCTGTCAGAATTAACCGTCGTTTGGCTGAAGGATTAGAGAAAGCTCATCGTCCCTACACACGTTTCCTTCACTTAGCTACGCAGATCGAACTGTAAAGTTCTATGGTACAGAGTACGATGGAGGAAGCTCTGACACATAGAGCGGAGGAAACGGCCACGGACAAAATCGTCAGTAGGCCTGCAGAATGGTCATTTGAACGAACTGGATACGTCACAATGACCAAAGTACGCGCGCAGAAATGTGACAAACGAACAACTGACAAACTCATTTAATAAGGCCTGGTACACACGAGCCAGTTTACAAGTGAGACCAAATTCGTGGAAGACTGTTACGGCCATTTGCTATATCCTGCTCTGCAGGTACGGTCATCGTCTATAAAACAAGCTTGTAAGCAAGCTAATGACCACTACAGACTTCCATAAATTTAGTCTCACTTGTCAAGGGAAACTGGCCAGTGTGTACCAGGCCTTAGTGGATATAGCCACGGAAAATCTGATCTTATTCCAAAGAGCAAGGGAAATAATTCCGTGCCATTGATCAGGCGACAAAATGAGGCTCATACTAAAGGAAGGCCGAAAGGAAGGCGGTTCAAGATTCAAGATTTTATTGTACGAACACCAGATATGGCAGAGTACAAGAGTAAATAAAATCAGTAGAACAGTAAAATACTGAAATGCAAAACAGAAGCACATGTAATCTATATACATGAACGCGTATATCTGAACGTGAATATAGCTTTGGTAAAGAACAGTCACTAGCTATCATTTCTGTACCATTTCAGGAGTGTTGAACACACTGTATTAATTATTGTTGGACTATGACAGGGGCGGCGGAAGCGGGGGGGGGCAGGAGGGCTGCAGCCCCCCCAGTTTGAAGAGGATGGGGGCTCAGCCCCTCCAGTTTCAACAAAAGCTGGGTGACTTTTTCATGATTTTGGTCCTGTAGGCTAGGTTTTCACGGAGCGGCGACTTTTCACGGAGGAGCACGTTTGGTTTAAAGTGCTCTGATTTGCTCATTCTTCTGTTCCGTTCGCAATGACCAATACATGTTTTAGATGTTAATTTACATAGAAATTGCATTAGCTTTATTGGACGATTAGCTGATTATCAAATTTAGAAATCAAAATTGCGTTCATATTATTCCTTTCTGGTGTTCACATATTTCTCTTCAAACGCGTCAGCGCCGTCCCAGAGGAGCTATACGGAAGTTGGGAAAGAATCCGACTTTCAGAAAAACGACCAAACTTCGTTGTTTGCAACCAAAAAATCAACAAATCAGTTTGTCTTATAAATAACCAAAATCATTAAAAAAAACAATATATGTAGTTCATTTTCACAAGCATGGCGGAACAGGGGGGGGGGGGGAGAGGGGTTGCGTCCAAATATTTTCAGCAAATAAAACGAACAACAGACATACGAAACAAAAAAGAAGTGTAACGCGAAAACACTTATATCTGTACTGAATGCAGAATTTCATTGCCAATAAGCATGAGGGCCATCCTTGCTTCTTCACATTTAAAGCTGAAATTGTGTTCGTGACTGCTACATATGGTAATTTGCATGGAATATGCATATGCGCCATCCAACTATTAGCGGATTTATAAAAGTCCAAAATCAAACTGAAACTTGGTTTCATATTATTTCTTTTTGTGTTCATACTTTTCTCTCCAAACGTGTCAGCGCTCTCCAACCCTCTGCTGAAATGTTAATTTCTTCGAGATCACTGCGTATAGTTCGAATTTTGGAAAGGAAAAATACTTTTTTACATTCAAAAATTATCAACTCAATTTTTCTTTTAAATGACGAGGAAAATCACAAAAACAATCCCAAAATGCAGTTGATTATATAGTGATGACATGTTGTTTTATATGCCGGAAATCGGTCAGAATGCGTCTCCAGCCATCTAGGAGCGCGGAGCTTCCGGGGCCTAGGCGGCCCCTGGACCCTCGCCTAAAGTGCTATGATAGTGGAGCCCCCCCCCCCCCCGTGTTTGGGAGCTTCCGCCGCCGCTGTTACAAGGCTTAGCGGGGGATAATTTATGTCTAGATGTATTACTTGTGTAAATTTATACCGTGCAAGAAGATGTCCATAAACATACCAACTCTCCTGGTATGTTCTGACCCGACATTGTCTGAATATTTACTGTGGTCATATTCACAGTTCCGTAAATATATGTAGTATATATATATACGTCAGAGCAATGTTTCGTGAGAAAATTTACACAAGTAATACATCTATGCATAAATTATTCCCCGCTAAGCCTTGTAACATATGTTTTTATCCACCCCTTCCTTTCGGCCTTCCTTTAGTATGAGCCACAAAAGGACAAGAAGAGATAATGCATCACATTTCAGGGGCGTCGGAAGCAAATTGAAAGTGGTACGGCCACTATCATAGGACCTTAGGCGAGGGTCCAGGGGCCGCCTAGCCCCGGAAGCTCATGGGGTCTATATCACCGGAGACGCGTTCTGATCGATTTCTGGCGAATAAAATCACTCTGCAATGAAGTGTATTTTAGTTCTTTCCTAATTCTTTTACCATGAAAACGCAATCGATGGTGGTTTTCTGTGAAGCTGAATTACAATAAATTATGTGTAAAGTACCGTAACTTAGACACATTGTGTAGACGTAACCAATATAATTCTTATGGGCAATGGGGTGTTGATAAATTCATTGCAGAAGTAACGCCATCTACATTCATGATTTAGCTAGCTATACTTCTGCAATAATAAAACTGGCGCTCGTAGTTTTTATAACGGGCCATGCTAACAGTAAGTTATTTCATGGACAAGGGACGCAAAAAGAAAAAAATGTGAAAAAACACCTCTACCCCGTCCGTCATTACAGTTATTTGCAGGGAATTACTTGGAGAACGAAGTAGTTGCGGCAGAATTATGGGGGGGGGAGGGGAGCTAGAGCCCACCCCAGGCCCCTCGCCCCCTTTCCATTCCCAACACTCCGCTGGGCCTGCGAGAGAGCGAAGGACCAACTCGCGAAGGGCCAATTCGCGAAGGAGCAAAGCGAGCAGGTAGTCCAGTCAATATGTGCAGATTTTTCATCGGATTGTGCCTTGTTTCATAAAAGCATGAAATTTGGCACAGGTGTACATCGAGGCGTAGAGAGCATTTCTGGATATGGAGCTACTGCGAATTTTTCCTATGTAGGTCACTTTGGAAAAATGGCCGCCAGGAGCCCATATAGCATTAGCAATCCTGCACTATTTTTCTGTTTGGGACTTTTTCTTTGGGTCATTTGTCAGAATATTGATGGAAAGTACGATATCAAAGACAGACAAACGATAATGGTCATTTGACTGAGTCGACCATCTTGAATTTCAAGATGGCCGCCATCTGAAGCCTATTTCATTCAATATTTCAATAACCACACAATATATCGATATAATTTCTGTCGGTATACCAATATTTTATTGTTTCAGCACTACGATTATTTCACAGTAGATATGGTGTAATAACGATCATCTCGGATTTCCAAAATGGCTGTCATCATTTTCCAAAATGGCCACCCGATTTTTAATACGGACACCTTGGGCACACGTAGCTTTGTATTTGTTAGTTCTTTGATTTTCGAAAGCAAAATGGTTCTGCAGTGCTAAATTATTATGAGACAGTATATTTAAAATAATATGTAAAAATAGCCAACCAGATATTGTTCACAAGATTTTCCAAAATGACCGCCAGATTTTCATGTTGAGTCACTTAGGCACATCCATTTTTGAGTTATTTTTCAACACTACTGCGTTGCATTTGATGTTTGAAAGCAGGATAACCGTACAAGAATAACAGAATAGTTGCCACAGTATTATAAGACAGTAATATTTAATTAATCAAGGAATGAAAATATTATTATTGGTAAAGATAATTAGCAAATTAGGCAAATATAGTCAACTAAATATTGTAAATTTTTCGACGGACTTTTCTTCTAAAGCACCAAAGCTCACACGGAATTAGACACGGCGTTGGGAGAGCAATTGAGATATGGAGTCATTTCGTACCAGGTTAATGTAGGCCGTAACAACCAATTTTCAAGATGGCTGCCATGAGGCACGGCTGTTTATGACCGTTTCTTTATCTTGCTCGGAGTATTATCGCCACTTTTAAACAAGAGAACTAAACATTTCTACAGTTAGATAGTTTAAATGCGAGCAGATTTACCTTGGTGGCTCAGCTGACATAGTCTAGTCTCGAGCGACTTATTGTCCATAAATTCTTGGATTTGTACGGTTCTATATGATAGAGCTTTATTACATGAGGTCATGTAAATTAGTAAAGTACGCTTTCATGTAATCGAAACGAAGAATTACGTTGAAAGAAATACATTATTGAAAAAGGCTTTTTTATATTTGCACTAGGATCCAAATTTTTTTTAACAGGAGGTTGGGTTGAATATGCTTATAGCGTGTCTGACTGGATCCATTAAAAAAAACGTGTGACAAACTCAGCGAAACGTTGTGGTAATAGATGTTCTTATTCGAAAAGTGGAAATCCAGAAAAAATATTCGTGTTCCATTTATGCTCTCTTCTACGGTCATTTCAACCTCAATAAGTATGCATTTTTGTGGGTCGTCATGGGCGCCATTTTGAAAGTACCGCTGGCATTTTGAATCAAACAAACGAGCTGTATAAACCTGAAATGAAAAGCTAAAGAGATAGAGAGAGAGAGATTATATCCACTCTTATCTTCCCGAGTTTCTGGAGAATGCTATTAAATGGGGACAGATAGGATTGAAAAATCTTGAATGCTAAGATAAGCTCTCCAGCGCATTTCATTTTTTTTTAACACAGCATGGTTTGTTTCCATTGACAATAGCGGACGGAATCAGCTGGCGCTCATATCGATTTGACTACAGCAGGCTCTTGTCCATATAAATCCTATTCTAGTTACTATGCGAATAAGGGGATGTCGTTATAGAAATACCCCACAAGTGGTTTCAACTTAGTGGTTTCAATTTGGGGATGGGTGAATGGTGTGTAGGGCCACAAAATCAATGCAGCAATCTGGTCGTTTAATATTTTTCACTTACAACTTTGTTAGCTACGTTCACCACATAAAAACATACGCTCTTCAACTTGAAAATTTCTCTCAAGAGGCCATTGCTTAAAAAAACATCATGTTTTGAGCGAAATATGTCTATAAGCCTATATTAAGTATACGTAATTTCCTGTATAGATAGTTTATAACTATGTCTGTACATGCATCTATACCTAGATGTATAAATTGCTTCAATAGTAGTGAAGTAAACTGTGAACTGGGGCTCGGTACAATATACTGTGCTTATGGGACGAGCTCAATCACGTCGCAAACCATTACTACGGAAACTAGTTAAGTTCTTATGGGTTACCAGCTTGACTCAAGGTTTCTAGGGTTTGGTTATTAATACCATTCATCTTTTAAAATGCTATACCAAGCAAGTCACTTGTATTACGTTTCGTATTGTAACTAATCCGGAGCTCAAGGGGTTGTGTAAGCACCTTGTGGGTTTTGCAAATTTCCATTGTGTATGAATCACATGAAAATCGTGTTGTCTTGTCAGCATCATTAAATATTTCCCCCGCTTTGATGACCTCATCAGTGACGATAATTCAAAATCGAAAAACATGTAACTTTCAACTTCCTGGATTCAGACTACCGTAACGTCGTTGCATTATTGTGTTATATAAACTACGGATATACGCTTCGAAACATCGACCATTCCATTGTATGTCCTCTGGTTTCTGTTTTGTCAGATTATGTGAGTTCACATTAGCATTTGATCATTCCATCGTATGTAACCTGTGTCTCTTTCATTCCAGGAGACGGAAGGTCACATGAGGAGTGTAGTTTGTCTTTTTTGTAATACAGTTAGTACTATCAGGCCGTGCGTTTCTATTTCTCAGATTCTAAGATATATGTGGAGGTATATAACCGTACCACCAGGATGAAATGCTATATGCAGATTGTAATATTGTAACAAGAAGAGAGAGTGTATATTATGTATTCACAATATTATCTATTATCATAAAGAGTAATAGTACTGAAGGCATAGACGCCCATCTCTGATGAGAACGTGCACTTACATATACTTGAAGAATCTTGAAGACTATTGAGTACGTATGGATCCCTCTATGGCATAATTATAATTTCGTGCTTGTGTGGATCGGAAATGTCGATGTTATGAGCATAATCTGGTACACTCGGGTAGTGTATGCTAAGATGAGTTTATAGAAAATTTTATTTCCAAATCAAGATTATAACTTCGTAGGCTGATAAGATTTTGAAAAAAAAAATGTTTTCCCGCGGTACGTCGCCAATTCAAGACCAGAGATGGTCGATAATTTCCTCCCGGGAGATCACTGAAATAGATGTATAGTTATGAACTAAAATAAGGCTCATATGGCGGCCATCTTGGAAATCCAAGGGGACCAATAATACACCATAGCTATTGTGAAATGTTCGTCGTGCTATACCCCTGAAGCAACAGTGTATCAACCAAAATGATCTGTATATATATATTGTGCGGTTAATGAATTATTGACTGAAATCGAGATGGCGGCCATCTTGAAATCCGAGATTTATATGGGATTTTCTCTCAATATTCTGACAAATGACCAACAAAAATAATGCCAAACAGATAAACCAGCGCAGGATTTTGGATGATAATATGGGCTTCTGGCGGCCATTTTGAAAAATGGCCACTGTGACCTACATGGGAAAAGTTCGCGGTGGCTCCATATCCAGAAATGCTCCCCAGGCCACGATGTACCTCTATGCCAAATTTTATGCTTTTATGAAAAAAGGCACAACTTTTTCACATATTGACTGGACTAAGGAGAGTCTTAGAGGGTGGTACTACCTCGTGTGTTCAGGTGATACAACATGAAAAGAGTAGGCATATAACGCGCTGTTGAGCTCCTGTTTTAACCATATACCTATATTGTTTGAAATACAAGGTCGGGTCCGGACCTGTAAATGTAGCATGTACCCAGAAACAACCTAGCGTGTAGGCGTATGACAAGCGAACAACGCAATTCGTATGAAGTAAATTAATTTCTTGTTTCGTTGATAAACACAACACTTTCCATGCACGATCGAAATTGTTCCAAGAGGGCTGCGCTCTGGACCGATCAGTCTTATTCAACTTGGAAGCTATATCAAAACTGCTTGCAGTTCTAGTTTGTTTTTGATTTTGTGTTTTCTTCTATCTGTCTTCGTTTTTTTGTTTCTTTCTTCATTTTTTTTGCGCACAAGTGGTGCGGCCATGGCCGTACCTGCCGTACCGCTTCCGACGCCCTTGCATTTGAGCGCATGGCATAAATTTTCACAGGTTTCAAAATAGACACCAGCCAGAATATACATTAACAAACTAGCATACAGACAAAATGATCGACGGACCAAATGCAAAAAAGGTTGAACAACATGGCAAAGTGACAAAATACAAGCGTCTAGTCCGTCATTCAATATGCGGCCGTTGTCCATCAAAGAATTTCCGCGTCCATAAACCAAAGACCTAATGGGCAATTTGCATGATAGTTCAAGTGTACAATGTTGTTTCGCCTCGATGGCAACGGGCGGTGCACCGACACCTGTCTGGCCGCTTGAGCTACGGTTAGTCATTTAGAGCGATTCCCTATGTATTTAACCCAGAATATATATTCAGTCGATGATAACTGGTATATTTCCGACCTGAGGTTGCCAGGGCTATCATAAATGTAAGCGTGTTGGTCCTTTCTTGGACTGGTGGAAATATTTTATCCATATTATCATATTTACACCAGTTAAATATCAATAGTTATGAACATACGGGAGAGATTATGAGAACAACCCGAAACTCACGGTGGCCCATGTCCTGTGCATCAGTGCCGCCGAAACCGGGGCAAGACAGCATTGTCCAAGGATTAATGTGGGATCTCCCCATTCATATAATCGCATTAGCACCAATCTAATAGAATCAGCTGAATAAGTTGGAAAAATGACAAACGTACGAAATGACAAACAGACAAAATGCCACGTACAACGTTTACATCACTGAAACCATGGGCAGAACAGCGGTCAAGGGACAAAATTGTCAAATTGTCAAAATAACCATCGAATATAATGGCCAATAATGCTCTCTAAAAAAAACCTTGAGTGAAATGTTACTCAAGTATGAAAGAGTGGATATTGACCTCACTCAAGCAGTTGAGTGAGAAAATTCACCCAAATTGAGTGACAGTAGTAGGGTCTACGGATTTAAAGTCTCTTTTTGCCGGGGGAGGTAACTCTTGCATCCGACAGGGGGCGCCACCAGCTCAAGGTTATGGATTGCATCTGTGACTCCAGAATCAAGAAATCTTTGAAAATTACTTTTTTTTGTGTCAGTAGATACATTAGGGGGATATGATGTGTCACGTACCAAAATGTAGGTCAAGGCCGAACGTCAAATTCACTGTGTCCCCCCAAATCATGAAATTCATAAAAAGCATGATTTTTGTGTCCATTGATACATTGAGGGAAGACGATGTGTCGTATACCAATATTTAGGTCAAGGTCAAAGGTCCAGGTCATTGTGGCCCCCAAATCAGGAAATCATAAGTCACATTTTCATATGCCTGTTGAAGACAAGGTCATGTAATGCGATATTGAGTTCTGTCCATTCATCCATTAACATTTGTTGTCCATGCGATATATCTCTAGTTTCAAGGTATGGATTGGTACCAAACTTTGAGTATACCTTACTCGCATGGTAAAGTGGAGCCATACATCAATTTGTCTGAATCAAGTTTAGCTGACTATATGTGTTAGGTTGGAATATTCAGAGTTCTCTCCCCTACATGTATATGGCATTCGTCCTGTGGAGTTGCCTGCCATGTTTGAAACGGCTACATTTAGTTAAACTGTTGTGAAATGAAAACCATACATTTACTAAAAACGGGGAGAGGTCCTTTATGACCTTCATACCTGTTTTAATATTAACTCAAAAACAAAGGTTTACTTCATCACAAAATTTTCTCGTCTGAGAGAAATCCATTTGCAGGAAAACTACTATTTTCTTGTGTTTGACTCTGTCGATTTCAGTGTGGGATCTGTGAGCTCCCGGCTCTTGCTCCACGGTCAACTAGTTACCAAGGGTTGAGCTCATTTTAGTTTATCATTCAATATAAGATGTGATATATGTTACATTCTCAGAAGCACAAAATTGTAGACCTTTCTCTGGATTGCTAGCTACCAATTGGAATCAAGGCTATTAAACAACCTTGAAATTTGGACCAATATAATTTCAGATATACGGGCGTATATTGAAGCCCCTTGGGCTCTTTTTTATAATTCTTTTTATTTATATCTTCCAATTTCAATTCATATCCATACACTCAGCAGAATAAGTAGTATGTATAAAATAAAGATATCAAACTGACAAATCAGCATGTAATATAAATAATAAAAATTAATAAAAATCTTATCTGATAACAAATAATATAGTTATTAATTGATGTACTCAATTCGCTTTTATCAACTGAAGAGATGGCAGTTAACAATAAAAGGCTCTACGTCTCCTCCGAGATTAATAGTTGTATAGGCTGCCACTTCTTTTCAAATTTTAAAAAGGTTACATTGACTATAGCAATTTTTTGTTCAATTTTCATATTATACCTTATCAGACTAATTATGCCCTCTAGAACGGGTCGTCTTCCTATTAATTTACAATTATATATATATTTTTTGGCAATCAGAAGAATATGATTAACAAATTTAAACTTCAAAGGGGCCCCGAAAACAATGGTTATTTCATTAAGAATATTATAGCTAATTGTTTGTTGTCTGAGCCATATTTCTAATGATTGCCAAAAAGATTTGACAATTTCACAATATGAAAGTAAATGTTCGAGCGTTTCCGTTTCAGTTTTACAAAACGAACATAACCGACAAACTATTATTTTCATTTTTGTCAATAGACTATTAGTGGGGAGAAATCTGTACAGAATTTTAAATTGCAGATTCCATAGAGCGGTGTCTTGAGTGCAAGATTTGGCCATCATATAGTTACATTTCCACCGAAAGTCTACTCTGGACAGATTTCTCTCCCATTTTAGTTCAGAGATTGGGGCCAGGCTGGTGGAAACCATCATGGAATATACATCCCTACAACCTTTAGAACATTTCATCAAGATACGTAGTGCAGGGGAATATATGGGAGAGGTGAGGTTCTCTTTCATAATTTGTCTTGTCTTCCATTCATTCGGGATATTCCTAAGTAATCTTTCATAATCCAAAAATGTGCCTTTTAAATTGTACTTCAATTTTGCTTCGGCAAAGTTACAAAGCTCTCCTTGTTCGTTTAAGAGATCTTTAACGTGATTCAAACCTTTGCTTGACCACTGTTGGATAAAAAGGTTTGAATTCATACAGTGTGAATTTAACCAAGCAGGTTCACTCAAAAGATTATCATCAGTAAATTAAATTTTTCTGTTGAAAATTTGCCATGCAGAAAGAACTTCCTTCCAGAAAGGGTTTTTCAGATTGTCTATCTCCTTTCTAAAATTTCCACCACAGTTTATTATTTTGGCGATATCAAAATATTTACTTAAATTTTTTTGCCATTTGTTGTTAGTATTAAGAATACTTCTAACTCATGTTGTTTTTAACGTATCAATAAATGAAGTAACTTCTACCATTCTAATTCCCCCTTTAAGTCCCGAATAATTACTTGACGTTTAACTTTGTCTGGTTTACCATTCCATAGAAAATTGTAAAATAATTTATTTATTTTATCTAGATAAGTTAGTGATGGTTTCGGAAGGGACAGAAATAGATGTGTAAGCTTTGGTCAGGCAAGAGATTTAATTACAGTAACTTTTCCAAAAATTGTCAAGTACCGATTTCTCCAGATGTTCAGTAGTTGATCTATTTGTTTTATTGTAGGTAGGTAATCAATATCGTATATATCACTCAGAATTCCTAATATAGTAAACTCTGATGGGTTCCACTCCAACCTGGCCCCCACAAATAATTTATATTTGGAATATGCAACACTGCCTATCCAAATAGCTTTTGTCTTGTCTGCATTTATACGGAGACCACACATCAAATAAAATAAATCTAACGTCTTCAAAGTTTCACGGAGAGACGATTCACTTCCGTCAAGAAATATTTCTGTGTCATCGGCATATTGCCCAATTTTGTATTCTACCTGATCTATTATGATATCCTTTATTTTTGGATTTTATCTGATTAATATTGCCAGAATTTCAGCGCAAATAATAAAAAGATATGGAGAGAGAGGGTCGCCTTGTCTGCAACCTCGTTCTACCCTAAAGAATTTTGACATGTGGCCATTTTGTAAATTACAAGACCTAGCATTTTTACAGAAGATTTCTACCCATTTTATTATAGAGGGACCAAATCCAAAAAAGTCTAGAGAGTCATAAATAAAATTATGGGCAACAGTATCAAAAGCTTTTTCAAAGTCTAGGAGAAGTATAAGGCCAGGAATATTGTTTTCTCTAGTTTCGAATAAAATGTCCTAAACTAGGCGTATATTTTCCTCAATAAACCTATTCTTCACGAAGCCCTTCTGATCCTCATGTATAATTGTATCGAGAACCGACTTAATGCTATTGGAAATACAGGTCGAAGCCATTTTATAAGTGACATTCAATAATGAAATGGGTCTCCAATTTTTTAGAATTCTACGATCTTTTCCTGGTTTTGGTATACAAGCTATTAGTCCCTGTTGTTGTGAAATCGATAATTTTTCCATTTCATATCCCTCATTAATCGATCTCAAAATAAAATATCTCAAATCCTTCCAGAAAAATTACAAAAATTCTACTGTAAACCCGTCTAACCCCGGAGGTATATTATTTTTCATTCTATATACAATAGTTTTCAGTTCATCATATGTAATGGGGCCTTCAATAGAAAATGCAACTGCAGGGGGCAATATTGAAATAGCCTGTTTGTTTATATATTCTTTCCAAAATTCATCTCTGGTCCCCTTCTCCTTGTATAGTGATTGATAGAAATTATTTTGTTCTTGTAGGATTTTCGAAATTTCAGTTATTTCCCCCCGAATGTCTAGTATAAGTTTACTTATTGTTTTATCTGTGAAGTTACGGTTCTCAAGATTTAAGAAATATTTACTCGACTTTTCCCCCTTTTCTACCCATGTACCCAGTTCCTATTATCCTTGACACTGATCAGCCCAGCCAGTACAGCACCCGGTCACCTATCCAAGTATTGACCGAGCTTAACGTTGCTTAACTTCGGTGATCTCACGAGAACCGGTGTGTCCAACGCTATAAGCCGTCTGGCAATATCTCGACTTTAAGTGCTCGTCGAGATCGGTCACATGATGGGCGATTAGGTCACGAGGTTGATTGGGTGGATGCAAAAACTAAGATTTTCAGGGGGAAAATGCGGAAAAAACGGACTGGACACGCCGCCGTTAAATGGGCCGAAGTGGGCCAATATGAGTCCTATGGGGTGGAGCAAGGTCTCGGCTTAAAGTGCTCGTCGGCACCGATCACGTGATGGGTGGGGGAAATGCAAGATAGGCGTAGGCGTCACTACGTTAAGATAGGCGTTGGTCACGGATGGACGGACACGGAGAAAACGACTCACAAATATGGACGGACGGACACGGACGGACGGACAGGGACATCACCTGATCGGAGTAGACGAGCACGTCAAGCCGAGACCTTGCCCCACCCCATATGGCCTATATTGTCCCACCTCGACCAAATTTGACGGCGTGTACACTCCCTTACTGCATTTACCTCCTGAAAATCACCCAACCAATCACGTTACTTAACCGCCCATCACGTGACCGGCCTCGAGTGCCTCAAGTCGAGACCTTAACCGACCCCTTAGGACCCCTATTAGCTAAACTAGACTCATTCGACGGCGTGTCGAGTCCGTTTTTCCGCATTTTTTCATTGCAAGCTCTTCATCGATCATGACCTTTGATCTGGACGGGACGTCAGAGGATTTCATCCACCTACCGCATTTCTACCACATTTTTCCTCCCACTACCCCAACAATCGGACGAGATTTACGCTTGCTATACTACTGCGGACAGTAATTGAAGCTAAAACGGGAGTGAGCCTGTGAAACGAAGCATGCGCTGAGGAGTGTTGAGACACATGTTCTGTCCGGAGTTTGTTCTGGACATTGTTGAAAACATTGCCTTTTAACAATGACTTGGAAAACGATTGTTTGCATTTAATACAGGTATATTGTAAGTAGTATAGAAAGCGTATTTAAGGCCGCATTTCGTAGTAGAAAAGCGCATTTCGAGCCCAATTGACCCTATTGACCTTTTGCGCATTTCGTGGAGGTCATGGGGCGTGCATGGGGAGGTCAAGTGCACATGACTTTTGACCTCGAATTCATCCGCGGTGATGCGGTCTGGTGGTCACGCGGTCACTTTCGCGGACCGAAAGTAGTCTCATGTCAACCAAGTGACTTCTAATGTTAATGTAAACGGGGAATTTCTAAACAGAGTATGGGAATAGACGTTTTGGGACCGAGGTGGGTCTCTAGTGGACCTATTGGGTCGAGTGAGGTGTCAAAGTGAAGCGCTCCTCCAGGGCCATCCAGTCATGGGTGGGTGCATGTGAAATTAGGATCTGTCCCTAAAATTATAAAAAGCGGAACACGGACTTTACCCCTAAATAGGGGAAAACTCCTATCAACCGTCTCCAAAAGGGCTAATATCGGTCCCCCGGCTTATCGCGGCCTGCCTATCAAGTCATGGGTGGGTGTATGTAAAATGAGGATTTGTTCCCGAAAATATAAAAACCGGAACACGGACTTTACCTCTACAATAGGGACCGGTATTATACAATATACGGAAAATGCCTGTATGGGGTATGGGGGTGGTCATTTTTTGGGGGGGATTTGTTTTTCACGTCTCGCCACGAAAAACATGATGGGACGGGTCTCGGAGGTAAGCGGTGAAATTTTTTGAAAAGTACCGGGTAGGTCTGTATATAGCCCCATACTGGCTATGGGGGATAGGTCCATACTGGGAAATTCACACACGTTCATTTTGATATGGGTTGCTTGGTCTTGTTTTCACGTGTCGCCACGAAAAACACGATGAGAAGGGTCTCGGAGGTAAGCGGTGAAATTTTTTGATAAGTTTACGGAGGTCTGTATAGGCCCATAGGGAAATTCACAAATGTTCACATACTGGGAAATTCACATACTGGGAAATTCACAATTGTTCATTGTGATATGGGTTGTTTGGTCTTATTTTTCACGTCTCGCCACGAAAAACACGATGGGAAGGGTCTCGGAGGTAAGCGGTGAAATTTTTTGAAAGTTCACGGAGGTCTGTTTAGGCCCATAGGCCCATACTGGATATAGGTCCATACTGGGAAATTCACACATGTTCATTGTGATATGGGTTGTTTGGTCTTGTTTTTCACGTTTCACCATGTAGAACACGATGGGAGGGGTCTCGAAGTTAAGCGGTGAATTTTTTTGAAAAGTACCGGGTAGGTCTGTATATAGTCCCATAGGCCCATACTGGCTTAGGGGGATAGGTCCATACTGGGTGGACGTTTTGGGGTCTAGGTGAGTCCCTAGTGGTCCGATGGTGTCGTATGAGTCTTATTTTGAAGCTCTCGTGAAGGAGCATTCGACCATTTTTCAGTGTTCTGCGCATGCGCAGTCTGGTCGTAATATAGAAAGCAGGCATTTTGGGGGGTGCGTGGGGGGTGTGTTTGGGGTAGAGATGGACCACTATGGGTCCAAATGGATCGTGGGAAGTGTCCAAGTGAAGCTTGTGTGGGGTAGAGTCAGAATGGCGTGTTTTTTTTATTGCAAGTCGCGTCAATCTGCGGCAGTTGGGTGTAGTAAGTAAAGTGGTCATTTTGGGGGTGCGTGGAGGTGTGTTCGGGGTAGAGATGGACCACTATTGGTCCGAATGTGTCGAGGGAGGTGTCATCTTGTAGCTCACGGGGTGTAGACCCCGATTTGAGGCATGTCCATGTCATCTGTGACGTCATCGGTGACGTCACCAGTACGAGTAGTAGCGAAAGTGAGCATTTTGGGGGTGCGTGGGATGTGTTTGGGGTAGAGATGGACCACTATTGGTCCGAATGTGTCGAGGGAGGTGTCATTTCGTAGCTCTCGGGGTGTACACCCCGATTTGAGGGATGTCCACTGCATCTGTGACGTCATCGGTGACGTCATCAGTACGAGTAGTAGCGAAAGTGGGCATTTTGCGGAAGTAAAGGAAGGTATTTGGTGTAGAGATGGACCACTATTGGTTCGAATGCGTCGTGTGGAGTAGTAGCCAAAGTGAGCATTTTGGAGGTGTGAATTAAGGTGTTTTGGGGTAAAAATGGACCATCCTTGGTCCGAATGGGTCGTGTGAAGTGGCATCTTGTAGCAACGACCGCCAACGCCAAGCTCAACGCTTCAACGCCCTGGTGAATTAGCCCAAAAGCTCTGATTTTCATGAAATTGTCACTAATTCATTGGAAATGCAGTGACGCCCGTCAACGTCCGTCGTTACGCCTTAACGCCCTAGCATAACGCCTTGACGCCATGATATAGACAGATGAGAGAAAAACAACAACAACAACAAGGATGACAGATGAGAGAACAACAACAATAAGTTTTCATGTAGTTTATTCTCCCCATCGTTACATCATACCCACGCTGGGGGAGCCGCGTTGGGTATGTTTGCAATTCAAGAAGACTCTTGTCCAATCAGAGGCCGCCATTTGGCGCTGTATCTGTCATATTCGTTCTTGCCCGTTAGATGTATTCTCGGCTGCTCTTGTCCAATCAAAAGTCGCCCTTTAGAAAGTTCCATCTTTGCTCGGTGTGATCGAATCGTCGCCGGGCAGTCCAGGATATTGTTCGGGCAGCATGTCCTGAAACAGTTGTTTGCGCATTCTGATCGCATTATCCAGGGCCTCGGTGGGTGGTAGCCCCATATCCTCTTCCAAGTGACGCTTGGTCTTCATGATGGACCTGTGCGTGGGATCGCCTTTCATTTCAAGCGGTAGTAAGGTATACTGTTCATAGATCGCCATGGTTGTTTTCCTGATGCAGGGGTGCATTTGGGTGTACGCCTGTTGTAAGTTATCCTGTCCGGAGTCCTCGATCGCTGCAGCGTGAGTATTAATAGCTGCTGTCACAATACGATCCCAGAAGGTAGGTTCTGCCTAACCTTCCTGGGATGTAGGCTGACTATCTGAGGTCAAGCTCTCCGTATCAGTAGATAGACTGTCAGCAATCTCGGTTTCGGTATCAGTCGATGGACTCTCAGCAGTCTCTGTATCAGCATCCGCCTCAACGGACTCCTCGGAGTCTTCAATCCCATGTGTATATTTTCTGGTGTCGCATCATATCGTAATTTCTAGTGAACGTGCGTTCACATTCAGAACAAGTATAAGCCATGTTGACGGTTGAAAGTCGACTGTGCCTGTTTTGGGAATACACTTGCTTTCATAGACATTTCATTGCTTTCAACATCGACGCTGTTTTTTCGATTTCCATATGAACCGCCTCTTTATCCAACAATTTCATATGTGTCACGAGGTCGACATGCTGCTGACGTAAAGCCCGTCGTAGTCTGGGTGCCAATCTGTTATGGGCTAAAATTGCGGCTTCCTTTTTCGAATACCCTTTGTGTTGAAACTTGTTTTCTGTGCCCCTCACCGTCTCGCCCATCACGGCGGCCATACTTTCTTTGAACAATTCCTTCCATAGCCTCGAGTTCACATTATGTTCATTTCCTTGTACGGGTTCGGGTTGGTCCTTCACGGTTGGGTGATATTCCGGGACTGATGGTATGAAGCGGACCCGCTGTATGGGGGTGGGTTGCTGCTGCTGGACGGGTGCTGCCAGGTGTGGACTCGGCGGATGGTGTAGGGGTGTATGACGTTGCGGTCTTCCCTCGCCGTGTAACAGGTGGGTCGTCAGCCGGCGATCTTCGGGGTATGGGCTTTCAAATCTACGAACAGGTAGCCGTACGGACGACTTGTCACCCCTTGAAACGCCTGCATGAAATGGTCTATCGATGTTCTGAGGATAAATTCGACTACCAACACAGGGATTTGTGCTCTGTCAATGGGATTGGAGAACAACACAAAGTATTGGCAGTTCAAGGCAATATCTCTGGACGCCTTCCCTTGAGGAAAGAGATTCTGGGTAAAATAGATGACGGACAGATTCCGATGATGGGATCCTTTAGTAAACAAGTCGGCGACGCGTGAATTGTCCTTGGCCGCACTCATCAGAGCATCTAGCGCTATCACGTTGGTCTGCTCGGGGTCAAAGTAATACGGTTCGTTTATGTTGTGAGGAATCCCTGGGACGAAGCTCACATTCTGTAACCTGGTAGTTTCGTAGGCGGGCTGCCATTGGCTATAACACCAAACAACAGGTGTCGGAGCTGGGGTTGCCACACCTACCTCTAACTTCATCGCCCAGGACGTCTTTCCACATTGTTGGTGGTGGTGGTAGTGTGTGGTGGTGTGTGGTAGTGGTATTGGTGGTGTGTGGTGATGGTGCGGGTGGTGGTGGGTGGTGGTGTTGGTGTGGTGGTGGTGATGGTAGTGTGTGGTGGTGGTAGAACTGGTGTGTGGTGGTGTTGGTGGGGGTGTCTGTAAATATAGGAATGAACATGTTACAAGCGTCTAGTCCGTCATTCATAATCCAGCCGTCGTCTATTAGAGAATATCCGCGTCCATAATCCAAAGACCTATTCCATATAACAGTATTAGCACCAAATTCAAAAAGACAATCATAGTATACATAAACATAGGCTAGTTTCCTGCAAGAGTCCCTCATCAGTCCATATGTATTGGTCGACTGATGAACAAGTCGTGTACGTGTACGTTCTGTCAGAGAACTTTCTTTCGTCGCGATAGTATGCTCAGGCACATTCAACGCAAACACAACCAAGAGACACCGCCGAGTCCCGCTATCCGTCCAACAAGAGCAGTAGAGCATCCCTATACAATGACGGTGAGCGGCCCTACGGCATGTGGAAAGACGCCCTGGGTGATGAAGTTCTTAGAGGTAGGTGTGGCAACCCCAGCTCCGACACCTGTTGTTTGGTGTTATAGCCAATGGCAGCCCACCTACGAAACTACCACGTTACAGAATGTGAGCTTCGTCCCAGGGACTCGTCACGACATAAACGAACCGTATTACTTTGACCCCGAGCAGACCAACGTGGTAGTGCTAGATGATCTGATGAGTGCGGCTAAGGACAATTCACTCATCGCCGACTTGTTTACTAAAGGATCCCATCATCGGAATCTGTCCGTCATCTATTTGACCCAGAATCTCTTTCCTCAAGGAAGGGCGTCCAGAGATATTGCCTTGAACTGCCAATACTTTGTGTTGTTCTCCAATCCCATTGACAGAGCACAAATCCGTCTGTTTGGTAGTCGAATTTATCCTAAGAACATCGACCTTTTCATGCAGGCGTTTAAAGGGGAGACAAGTCGTCCGTACGGCTACCTGTTCGGCAGATTTAAAAGCCCATACCCCTGAAGATCGCCGGCTGACGACCGACCTGTTACCCGTCGAGGGATCACCGCAACGTCATATACCCCTACACCATCCGCCGAGTCCACACCTGGCAGCACCCGTCCAGCAGCAGCAAGGAAGGAATCCGCCCCCATACAGCAGGTCCGCTTCATACCATCAGTGCCGGAATATCACCCAACCGTGAAGGATCAACCCGAACCCGTACAAGGAAATGAACATAATGTGAACTCGAGGCTATGGAAGGATTTGTTCAAAGAAAATATGGACGCCGAGATGGGCGAGACGTTGAGGGCCACAGAAAACAAGTTTCAACACAAAGGGTATTCGAAAAAGGAAGCCGCAATTTAGCCCATAACAGATTGGCACCCAGACTACGACGGGCTTTACGTCAGCAGTATGTCGACCTCGTGACACATAAGAAATTGTTGGATAAGGATGCGGTTCATATGGAAATCGAAAAAACAGCGTCGATATTGAAACCTCGGGCATGAACTGGAAAGCGGCGTATGTCAGAGCAATAGCACAAAAGAAACGCATCATTAAACGACGTTAAAGCGTTAAGAAAGTGTTCTAAGGCGTTGAGATGGGTGTTAAGGCGTTGAGACGAGCGCTAAGGCGTACATATAGGGCGTTAAGGCGTAACAGTGGGCGTTGGCGGGCGTTACTGTCTATGAAAGCAAGTGTATTCCCAAAACACGCACAGTCGACGTTCAACCGTCAACATGGCTTATACTTGTTCTGAGTGTGAACGCACGTTCACCAGACATTACGATATGATGCGACACCAGAAAAATATACATGGGACTGAAGACTCCGAGGAGTCCGTTGTGGCGGATGCTGATACAGAGACTGCTGAGAGTCCATCGACTGATGTCGAAACCGAGATTGCTGACAGTCTATCTACTGATACGGAGAGCTTGACCTCAGATGGTCAGCCTACACCCCAGGAAAGTGAGGCAGAACCTACCTTCTGGGGTCGTATTGTGACAGCAACTATCAATACTCACGCTGCAGCGATCGAGGACTCCGGACAGGATAACTTACAACAGGCGTACACCCAAATGCGCCCCTGCATCAGGAAAACAGCCATGACGATCTATGAACAGTATACCTTACTACCGCTTGAAATGAAAGGCGACCCCACGCACAGGTCCATCATGAAGACCAAGCGTCACTTGGAAGAGGCCACCCACCGAGGCCCTGGAAAATGCGATCAAAATGCGCAAACAACTGTTTCAGGACATGCTGCCCGAACAATATCCTGGACTGCCCGACGACGATTAGATCACACCGAGCAAAGATGGAACTTTCTAAAAGAGCGACTTTGATTGGACAAGAGCAGCCGAGAATACATCTAACGAGCCAGAACGAATATGACAGATACAGCGCCAAATGGCGGCCTCTGGTTGGACAAGTCTTCTTGAATTGTAAACATACCCAACGCGGCTCCCCCAGCGTGGGTATGATGTAACACTGGTGAGAATAAACTATATGAAAACTTGTTGATGTTGTTCTCTCATCTGTCGAGTGACTTCGCGCATGCGTGGAGAGGAGAAGCAGCAGAAGAAATCGGCAGGGAATTTTGAGCATTTCACAGAGCCATACGGGTGATATTGTTCCTAATTTTTGTTTTATTTAGTTACTGAAGTTCAAAACTGTATATATTTCTAATTTGAATTCATTGTTGTATAGAAAAATAATTATAAATTGGCTTCGGCTGGGGGCGAATTTCGGGACTGCATTGTCGCCATTGTATTGGCTGGAGTCCGATCTGCAGACGCCGCAGTCTTTTGAAGTGTAAAAATTCGAGTTCGGTTCTGTCAAGTCGGAGTAGTTTTACGGATATTTTTATAGTAATCTATCAGTTCACGCGTGGCGCGCCAGTTCCGCGTAATTTTCGGTCGGCGAGCGTAGAACAGCAAGCGTTGTTGTTGGTGCGATTGCACTAGTTTTGTGAAGAGTCAGCGAGTGCGGGGTGCGCACAGGGTGAGCAGGTTGGTCAGAATATATTGGAAGCAGTTGAGACAAAGAAATTAATATATTGCTGGATTTCGGTCCAAATAATACTTTAATTAGTGAACACACACCTTGTAGGTCTAGAGTCTATATAAATCCAAATAGGGTAGTTAATTATTAGGAGGACATTTGCTTCATAAGTGTGTTTGTATAGGCAGAGTAGTGGTGCCCGTGTGTATATAGATATATACGTTCATACAAATTCAGTATTGTTTTGTGGTTCGTTTTTGTGGGCAACAAAAAGAAGCCAATAACCAATAACTAAATAAATATATAACAAAGTATAAAAACAAAGTGTATTTTGTCCGAGTAGATATCAGGGTCTGTTAGTTAGACGAGGTACAGTAGATTAGAAGACACATATGGCGAGCTCAGAAGCTCACTGGATGAGGGAGATGGAAGATGATTGTGTGGAATTCTTAGCAGATAGAGGGAGTGGGGATTTTACATGTGCGATATGTGGAGCGTGGATGGGGATGGTGGATGAAGAAGAACTAGTGGAGAGAAAGGGGGAGGCTGAAATAGTGTGTATTCGATGTAGGGTTAAAGGGATGGAGGAGGAACTGAAGGAATGCAAAAAGAAAGGGAGAAGATCGCAGTTGTGGTTGAAGGCAGTTGTTGAGGTTATGCAAGAGATTGTGGGAGAGAAGTTAGATGTCATGGGTAAAGTTAGAGAGAAGGTCGATCAGAAAATCAGCGGTGAGGAATTTGAGGGGTACAAGGAAATGGCAAACACAACAGACTTAGAAGAAGAGAAGGTAATTCAGAGTGGGAAGTATGAGGACGGTACGGAAGGTGGAATGATACTGAGTGGATACCCCTCGTATCAGGTTAATCCGGAAATTAAGGAAAGTAGGGCCATGGAAACAGAGGGGACAGAACTGAATACGTGTGTGGAGTGCCCAAGTAGATCCATCCACGTGTGAAGAAGATGAGAGAAGAGAAGGGGGAGGGAAAGAGGGAAGGGGAATATCTTCAGAGAAAGAGGGACCAGAGGAGCAGGAAGAAATTTATGAGGCTGGTATTAGAGGGGATAAGTCTGAGAGAAGCTGGGATGAGTCTACTGAATGTGAAAGGGGAGCTTCAGCTCTTATAAATGACAAGGGCAAGGTGGAAAAGGAAAACGTAGTGGCAGTTATAGGGGACTCCATCGTACGTCCCATACAGGAGGGGTTGCAAAGTATGTTGGGAGAAAAAATTAGTGTACGTGTAAGGAGTCTGTCCGGATATAACGTAGAACAAATACGTAGCAACCTTCAGTCATTGGTGGAGGGATTGGTTGGAGAAGATCAGTTGGCTTGTCTGATATTACATGCTGGGACGAATTATGTCAGTAGGGGTCTTGTGCCCAGGGAGGCAATCGTAGAAGAGACCTGGGAGTTTATGAAGCTGGCAGAGGAACTGTTTGGTGAAATACCTAGGGTTATTTCGGGGGTACTTCCAAGGACGCGGGATGGTGAGGCCACCAACTATGAGATTCGGAAACGGAACAGGGATCTAGAAATAGCAGCTACAGAAATGGGGTGGGGGTTTTGCAGGTATGCCTCGTTTTGAAAGAAACGGACTCCAGTTAGGGACATTGGGATGTTTAGAGATGGCCTACATCTTGATGTCACTGGAGACGGACTAGTGAATTCTGTCAGGGAGCTAACAAGCACAGTAGAGGGGGAAACTAAGACATATTTAAACTAGAACAGGGCCCTGGGAGGGGGATTAGCAAGGGAAATACAAAAGAAGTACGGAAGAACAAGAAGGGCCCGAGCTAAAAAAGCAAAGCAATGGTTGTCTGTGGGGTTTGTGAATGTGATGGGATAGGGACGATAGAAGGAGTGGCAGGTGCGTGTGGAAAGTTAGGAGAACTGGGCGAGATAGCCGGGATAGCGGATCTTGATGTGGTAGGTTTGGCGGAAACAAAGCTTTCCAAAGAGACAGTGGATATGAAAATGGATGCATGGGGGTACAGGGTTTTTGAAGGTAGACGACATAGTTTAAACTCAGGGGGAGGTGTAGCAGTAGCGGTCAAACAGAAAAGGCAGGGATACGAAATAACAATGGGGGATATGGGACTGGTAGACGTTGAAGAATGGGAGGAAGTAATCAACGAAATAGTGTGGGTTTCCGGAAACTTTGGGGGAAAATATGCAGTGGGGGTGGTCTATGCAGCTCAGAAAGGGTTTGATAGTGTCGATAGTACTTGGAACGATAGACTCAATGAGTTACTAACTGTACAAATCACAAGACTTAAGGAAATGGGGTATACTATTATATTGCTTGGAGATTTGAATGGGCATATAGGAAATAAAGAAGGGGAGGGGATTACAGGCAACAAGTCAGAGGTAAACAGAAATGGGAGAAGGATCCTCGATCTAGAGAAAAGTGCTGGTATGTACATAGTGAACAGATCACCAAAGTGCTCAGGAATTTGGACAAGGGAGAGTGGGGGATGGAAAACAGTGGTAGATTACATTTTGGTGAGTGAAAATGTATTGGAGAATGTAAAGTTCATGGCTGTTGATGAGGTTCACAACTACGATGTAGACAGTGATCATAACTGGGTGATGATGAAAATGGGGACACAGGGCCAACATGAATGTGGGAATCAGAAGATACAATATAAATGGATTATGAATGAGAAGACCAATTGGGACAATTTCCGAGAAAATGTAGCACAAGAATTTAGAGACTGGGAAGCAGAGGTAGACCGAGTAAGGGTGGGTGACGAACAGAAAGTTGGGGAAAGACTGACAGAAATGTTCAACGCCAGGTTAACAGATGCGGCACAAGCTGTTATTCCGTGGGTAAAATGGAACTTCGGGAAAAGACCGGAAAATGCTGACATGAGACATGCAAGGCGAGAGAGAAGGGCGGCACGACAAAAATTGAAGAAAGCGTTGAGGGATGAGAGGAGGAGGCAAAATGAGGTAGTCATGGGTATTAGAGCTGAATATGAAAGGGCTAGAAAAAGGGTTAGAGAATTAGCGTATGAGTTGACAAAGACACATAACCAAGAAGTAGTCAATAGGATCCAACAAGAAGGCAAGGAAGGAAGTAGAACATTCTGGAGAATGGTGAGGAACAGAAACAAACAGGTGTCATCAGGGGTGTTAAAAGGTAAAGATGGGGTGATCACAAGTAGGGAAAACATTAAAGCAATAGTGGAAAGGAAATGGAGGGAAGTGACCAGGGAGCATGGAAGCAGAGTAGTGGATAAGGAAATTCTGGAGAGCATAAGACTGGAAGAAAGGGAAGGTTCGAAAGACGAAGCAATCGATACTGAAGCTCTAATGAACGACTTCGAAATGTGAGAGCTAGAAGCGGTCATAAAACAACAGAGAAAATCCAAAGCTATGGGGGTAGATAACATTCCGAATGAGTTTATGAAAGAGGGGGGTGAAAGGTTATGGGAGTGTATGAGGGTACTGTTTTGTCAGGTGTGGAGGGAGGAAACAATACCAGAGGTCTGGAAAACAACAAGGCTGACACTGCTACATAAGGGAGGGGACACAAAGTTATTGGATAACTACAGAGGGATAGCTGTGACCAGCAATGTCGGGAAAGTATTTGCAAAGATTGTGGGTATCAGGCTACAACGAGATGTGGAAAGTAGAGGGTTACTAGGTGAGGTACAGGCGGGTTTCATGAAGGACAGAATGTGCCAAGATAATCTCTATGTATTCGTACAGATTCTCGAACAGAGACGTGTTAGACATCAGGGTTGTTGTATGGTTTTCATAGATATCAAGAAAGCATATGACAGAGTGTGGAGAGAGGCACTGTGGGCAGTTCTGGAGGGATTAGGGTATGATGGCAAGATCTTAAGTATACTGAAAAGCTTATATGCGGCAGTAAAATTCAGGGTAGTGTTCGGGGATGTGGAAACGGAATTCATAGAACTGAAGGAAGGTTTGAAACAAGGATGCGTACTATCTCCTGTATTATTCGCATTGTACCTGGCAGAGTTAGGGCGACGGCTGCTGGCTAGTGGGTTGGGGGTGAAGATAGGAAAGCAACTCATGCCAGGAATCGTTTTTGCTGATGACATACTACTGCTAGCCGAGTCAAGAAAACAGATGCAGCTTCTCTTAGCAATAGCGGGAAAATTTGGCTTTGAACGTAAAATTACATACAGCCCAACGAAGAGTTGCGGTATGATCAGTGGACAGGTTAAACCGGACAAGGGCAAATGGCAACTTGGGAACATTGATGTGACTGAAGCAGAGGAATACGCTATAGAAATAGGGGAAGTAGAACAATCCTAATATCTGGGAGAGAAAGTGAGAGCAAAGGGTTCAAATTTTGCGGATCAGAAACGGGAGATGGCTAGGAAGGCAAAAACAATGCTAGGATTAGTTAAATCCATAAGTTGCAGCTCTTGCAATCGTAGTATGTGTGCTAGAATTCTTTGGGAGAGAGTTGCGGTGCCAGGATTATTGTATTGAGTGGAGATAGTAGAGCTAGACAGAAAAACGTTAGTCGCTTTGGATTTAGTCGAACTTCAGGCTGGAAGATGGATATTAGGGGTTAATCAGATGACGGCAGTAGAAGCCATATACGGGGAGCTCGGGTGGAGTAAAATGTCAGAGAAAGTAGCCAAGCAAAAACTAAACTACTATGGGCGGCTTAGTGCATTAGGCGAGGATAGGTGGGCGAAAATATTGTGGGAGGAGGGACGGTGCATGGAAGTACAGACAGGATGGTTCAAGGAAATCGGGACAATCAGTGAAAGATATGACATTGATCTGTCGGCTATAAAGGACGGGATTAAAGCCTGGAGAAAAGAGGTGGCCCTTAAGATACAGGATGCTTGGGTGGATGAATGGAAGAGGGGGTTGGCTGAAAAACATCACTGACAGCATATGTGAATAAAGATTGTCCCAAACGGGAGAAATATGTAGATTGGGAGGGGGACTATTCTTGGTTGGCTAGGGCTAGATCTGGAGCACTGCCTACTCGTAGCAGACTGAATAGGAGTTTGGAAGAAAAGAAATGTAGAACATGTGGAGAAATTGAGGATGGTAAACATTTACTTTTGGACTGTTGTAGGTTCCGGGAGAAGAGGAAGAAGCTGAAAGAGCGTTTATCACACACAACAAACGGCTCACGGTGGCAGAGTATATGTTGGAATAGTGATCTGGCCATAGTCGAGATATTGGGGTTTGGTAACTACGTCTTAGACAAGACCGAAGGCTCCATTCTTAATAATTTTGTTAAAGAAGTTTGGGAAGTTAGACAAGAATTTGAATGAGAACTTCTCCAAATATGGGAGGGGAGGGACAGACAGACAGACGGACAGACAGACAGACAGACGGACAGACAGACAGACAGACGGACAAGGAGGTTATATTACAGTTTATTCGTTTATCTACGACCCTGAGGAAAGAAATCCGTTATGGGTTACGGGATAAGAATTTTGATGAACGTGAGAAAGGAAGGGCACAGGAATTAATGACACAAACAAGAATTTTGTACATATGTAAATAAGAGCTTCCAATGGGAATATTGGCTTGAGAGAGAGAGAAAAAAAAAAAAAAAAAAAAAAAAATATGGGATGTTAATGCTAACGTATATATGTGGCACTAGTCTAGTACAGGGGATGTAGTGAGTTCCGGGAAGGGGGGAGGGAGACGTGTGTTCTCGTCTTCTGGGATGTCTTCCCCTTTCTGGGCGGAAAATGTGCAGGAAGTCTATGGACTTGTTGTTCGTTAGTGAGGTATTGAGTGGATCCAAGATTGAAGGGTATGGGCAGAGCATCGGGAGAAGGTACAAGCAAGAATTTTGTACATAAAATGAATAGATATGTATACGTTCAGGCCGGAATATGAGACAGCAGAAAAATATCAGTCCGCTGCTGAGGGAAAGTGGGCAAATTATTTTTCTTGGACAAATCAAACAATATATGGACAGTTTATATTGTCTACGAATACAATGGATGAAGGTTGGTGTAAAAAGATGTAGGGGAACGGATTGCACGGCATGATTGGTGTGACCAGTAGAGGGGATTGGCATGACCAGTAGAGGGTAACATAAACTTCTTATACTCGGGGGTATACATGTACATAGGTTGAGGGGGAAATCTGTATGATATGGGATAAGAAAATTGTGGGCATATGAGTTTATTCATGGGCTTGCTCTCTGTATACATTGATGTTGTAATTGGGACTGATACGAATGTGGGAGAGGAACAGTATCGAGCTGACGACATGAGCCAGAGTTTATGGCCCGCGAGATAGACTAGGCTAGTCTATGTGACACTGGTACAATAGTGAGTTTGCTTAGCAAAAAGATCGTGACACGCTGGACCAAAGCACCAAACTTGGCACATCCATTACTTGAGGCATACTTAACAATATCAGAAGGGGTGCCCATTACTTTGGATCGTGTGACGCCCTTTGGCCCCCAAAAGGGCATCTAAGGAGAAATATTATCACTGAAAAAATAGATAGCTGACCAATAGCTTCATTATTTTCCTTATCCTTGAGGCTAGGAAGCTGAAACTTGCCACACTATATCTTTGATTCCAGTGCTACCAGAAAATGTAACAACATTCAAGATGGTCTCTATGATGATGTCACAGTGACGTCATATTATAAAAATAAGCCATTCTATTGATGATTTTTCGGATCGATTTTTCAAACTTTTTACTTGTGCAATTTTCTTCGCCTGAATTGCCTTGTAAATTAGTAAATCTAATTAGTGAATTGTAAATTAGTGAATTCTATGTGATATAAGATATTATTGGGCACTTTTACGTAGAAAGATACACCAATTTTGAAGAAAATACCCCCAAAACAAAATTTTCAAGCTACATCACCGTTTCGTCAAATCTGAATTTACCCTTGATGCTCTTTTCCGAGAATAAAATGTCCCTCATTTGTTATAAAGACACAAAGTGCTAGCTCTAAGCAGTTGTGAGCATCAGAGAAAAGTTCAGTTGGGAAGAGGGGGGGGGGGGGGGGGGGGGGGGGGGGGGGGGGGGGGGGGGGGGGGGGGGGGGCGAGGGTTGAGCGGAATCTACCAATATAAATTGAACACAGAGGATCCTCCCTATTCAGTATCTTTTTTCTTACAACCGGGTGTTGAACCATGCACATGTAAATGTAATGGTCTTGGCACCCAGTGGAATATATTAGATGTAGTTTTAGACCCCTCTCCCCAATATGCTTCTGAACCTGAAATCGTCCTAAGCACATCTAATCATGTCAATGTCGATGAATAGAAGTACACGTGGTATTTTAATGTTAATTTTATGTTCCTCTCCCTCAATGGGCGTTACATGCACTTTCCGATCCCTTTCCAGTGTCTATTCACTCGGTCATATCCCCTTAGCTATCCTGAAAATTTTTGACAGCCTATTGCCTAAAAAAAAGATTGCGGAACCCTATTTTCACCCTTGGTATAATCCCACAGCCATTCTGACAAAATCCCAAAATCATAGCTTGGTCATTCAATGACAATATCTAGACCAGTGCTATAACATGTAAATTTTATGTTCCCGGTCCCCATTGTTAAATGCCCTTTTGATTTCTTCTTGGTTTTAGAGTCCATTCTCTGACCATATAGCTCTTTTAGCTATCGCGACGTAATTTCACAGCCTTCCAGAAAAAAATCCAGGCCTCCAATAGGCGTAAGATGCCTTTTTGAGATTTTTCTTTTTAGGTTCACCCTCACACTCTTCAGATGAAGTTTCGTACCATCCCGTCCAAAACTGTGGTTACACACTGGCTCTATTGTGCAACACGAGGGATTCTTTTTCTGGAATCACCCGGTTGACAATGGACTTTGCATGTGCTTCGGTGTTCTTTCAGAAGAACACCTCACCCGATGGCAGATAAACCGGGTTGATCCTTTACAAGAGCACCCCACCTCGCACGTACCCGTCCTGCATAATTGTAATCAATACATCCCTTTAAAACACACTTGTGACGTCACTCTTTTGTCCCAACGCTGCATTATTTTTAAGGAATGGAGAGTTGCTCGAACTTGTCTTTCTACGGAATGGAGAGTTAAGGTAGCTAGAGCCTGTACCAGCTTCAAGAGAAACACACTATCCAGTATACATTAACTAATGCTGTGATAACGCATATATACCACATAAGATTACTAAGCTATGAGGGACTCGTGTTCCTCTATGATAGCATGCTTGTGAAACGTTTATATACATGGCAGATAAACAGATCACTTTAGTGATGGGATGAGTGATTTGCATATTAGGAGTTGAGAGTTCGAACGGGGTTGTCTCCCATCCCATAGGCATGACTGATCGAGGTGGAATCACACCAGGTCGGAAACGACTAATCTGTCGATCTTCAACCATAAACAGTTCGAGTTACTGTCATATGCACAATGTCCTGCATGTAAGACCAAGCGCACCAGGCAGAATCAGCGAGCGTAATTCAGAGTTCATCATTTACAATGTTAACTTCATGTCTTCTTAAATGACACATTATTATGGTGTTCTATTTGGGCCAAGTTTGCGTCGCGTGGCGACTTTTAGAAACTCGCCACTCGCCACGCGCCGTGGACCTCTCCGGCGCGCGGCGACTGGCGACTTTCTGCTATCTCTTAACCTGCAAAAACTCGCCAGTCGCCACCCGCCGTAAAACACGGCGAGTTTCGCTCTATCTCTTAACCTGGAAAAACTCGCCGCGCGCCACTCGCCGGATGAACCACGGCGCGCGGCGACTGGCGACTTTTGACTGTAGTGAAACTCGCCACTCGCCACGCGCCGTGGACCTCTCCGGCGCGCGGCGACTGGCGACTTTCTGCTATCTCTTAACCTGCAAAAACTCGCCAGTCGCCACCCGCCGTAAAACACGGCGAGTTTCGCTCTATCTCTTAACCTGGAAAAACTCGCCGCGCGCCACTCGCCGGATGAACCACGGCGCGCGGCGACTGGCGACTTTTGACTTCTGGAATTCTCAGGACTTTTTCTCAAGTGCGCATGCCCGGGGAGCATCAATTATCGGAATATTTTGTTCGAAACATGCTGTCATTTAATTTAATTTTAAATCTCTTCCTCGTGCATAAATATACATAATTTCTAATGAATGAACTCTCCAGCTACATCTGATGCTATGTGACTAATTTTGAAGATGTAAGCTATCTGTAATAATTAATATAGTTGTTTTTTGAAACAAGTTTCTTTTTAATGCAATACGCATATAGGGCAATCTAATTTTGTCAAATGTGCAATTATTTCTTTATTAAAATACTCGTTATCCGTTTCTGTGCAGAACTTGCATACTCTCGTTATTATCTGCTGGTATATTTTAAAAAGTTGACACCAAGACAACATTTTCAATCGTTTTTTTAATCTTTTTTTATATAAGTGCCTATATATATTTATAAAACAGCATATCGTTTTCAATTCAGAATGAATCGCTTTGAAATTGTTCTTTATTTAAGATACAATAAACACTCGACGCGGGAATTTTGTTTTACAAGATAAAAGCAACGTCAACTAATATGCTGTATGAAATATTAAGAAAGCGAATAGAGCGTCATCGTCATATTGATTAAAAAAATAAGAAAAAATGCTAACATTTTCTCTGGATGATTGAATTTCTCTCTTCGTAAGTTTTATGTGAAAAACGGGATATATCTTTGTATAAGAGATCCTTTATTGCTGTTTTAATCCATAGAGCGGCTCTTTGTTGGGTTGATATTTCCTGTATCACAAACCCTACAAACTATCAAGACCCTATTTTTAAAGATGAAAAGACGTATTTCTTTCAACAGTTTCCATATTTTTTTTACTTCCTCAAATTCGATGAGATCGCGACTGTGATTTATGATATTGCAACTGCATAATTGATGCTCCTCGGGCATGCGCACTTGAGAAAAAGTCCTGAGAATTCCAGAAGTCAAAAGTCGCCAGTCGCCGCGCGCCGTGGTTTGTCCGGCGAGTGGCGCGCGGCGAGTTTTTCCAGGTTAAGAGATAGAGCGAAACTCGCCGTGTTTTACGGCGGGTGGCGACTGGCGAGTTTTTGCAGGTTAAGAGATAGCAGAAAGTCGCCAGTCGCCGCGCGCCGGAGAGGTCCACGGCGCGTGGCGAGTGGCGAGTTTCTAAAAGTCGCCACGCGACGCAAACTTGGCCCAAATAGAACACCATACATTATCGTGACATCATCGTCACGACAACATGTACTGCTTTGACAGTTAAACTAATATCGGCGTTAAAACCATGGCCTTGGTGAGTGGGTGGGTCGGGGCCTCGGCTTCATTATTTTTAAGGAATGGAGAGTTACTCGGACATTCTCCTCTACGGATAGTTTCAAAGGACGACTGTGCGAAGATGGGAAGAACGAGAGTTGTCGCCCATGCTTCTCGAGTTCAACAGGACGGCGGCTCCTGTGTTGAAAGTGAACATTTCTCGGCTGTAGATCCATTTTTTTTCAACCAATCCGAACCAGTCAAGAAGTGTATACAATAACAATACACAACAATACATTAGAATTTCCCCTCGCACAGCGAGAGAAGTAGCAATATTTTGTCGTACGTCCATAAATAATATCTCCTCCATTGTTCAATAAATCACTCCAGCCCTGTGGCGTATTCTTCTATACATACATTATAACAGGAATTGCCGTAAATGTAGGGCTATTCTTTGGTTGTCGCCTGCTGAGCGTTGATTGCAACCTAAGCAGTCAAAATGTGACGCGTCTGTATATGGCAGTGCATTAATTTACTGCCTTACATATATGTGTCATATGAGTGAAACAAACTTGAGTGTGACATTAAGCCAAATCCCCCTTCCCCCCCATATATATGTCGATGCAAGTGAAATGTATATCGGTAAACGTGAATTTCTGTCAGACATTCCGTTAATTATGGGTCTGGTATGAGATCATGCGTATGGACATAGGGATATGTAATTTTCATGTCATGTTACAAATCTTTGTAACGATAACGTGAGAGTTACGGACCAGTCAAACGGGTTGTGGAAGTTTTCGTCATCAGGTCGTCCTTCATGTAATACGAAAACCGAAGTTTACACCGTCACAGCTGAAGAAGATAGTTACTAACCTTGACCTGGGTTTTTAGCTAAAACTAAAACGATTTGGTGTAAGACTCACGAAATATAATTGACAAAGGATCTGCTGCAAGTTGTATTGTCAGTCTTTTGTCCAGGATATTACCTTTTCGATGGGAGGTCTTACACCAAAGCCTTGCCTGTAAACACTTGCGGCAGTGCATTGTACACAGAGGTCGCGAAGCCCACAATACAGCCCAACAACACTAAGATTAAAACTGCCTCAATTTATCGTATCCTTCTGGCTACGAAATTTAACAGGAAATACCATTTACTGCAAACATTAAATGATAAATGGAAAAACAGCTATTTATACATCTATGTCAACAGTATTGATTTATCGTAAACTTATGATAATAGTATAATCATAACAAAACTGTCTCTTCTTTCCAATATTTTGTTCAAAATGATATCGTCAACATTTATTCTGGTTATCTTCACAGCCGTGCTCTTCAATTTGGAACACCTTCACACATGCAAAGTCCATTGTCAATCGGGTGATTGTAGAAAAATGAATCCCTCGTGTTGAATAATACATTTCGCGACCTCGGTGTGCAATTTGCACGGACGCGAGTGTTTATACAGCTTGAATCCCTCAGTCTCAGTAACTATTACTTATATACGGCGGCCACAAGTGAACACACAGAAACGCGTAGAACTATAACAAGAGTCCCCGGTCCGTGTAACACTTGTTAATTCAGCTATTCATCTCTCAAACTTGAAAGTAGAAAGATTGAAATTGGAGCGATGAGCAAGTGGTGGGAGAAATTGACGACGTTTGGCGACTAAAAAGCAACCATATGACTCACCAAGAAAGCTTCCCTCAGCACCAATCATGCAGACCCGAGAATACGGTGGATTCTCGGACGTAGCCTTAGTATCTCAGTCGCGCTTTGTTTGTGGCGGTTCATGTGGAGATTAAGAAGTATCCACACCGCCCCTAGCACCGGCTTAAGCGGAATTAGATACGCTAGTTCGGGAGATGTGATGACAGATCAGCTCAAACAAATAACTCATCGGATGTTAATGGATGAGCATCGAGGACGTCTGATGGAGTAAACGCTTCAACATGCGATAAACCTTGTAAATGCAAGAGTACCCAGAAAAACTAACCTGGTCAGCCTTGTGCATTTCCATCTTTGTTTTCCATTTTACGAGATGGAAAGCTGAATTTTCAAGTTTTACATGGATAAGGGGCGATTGTCTTCTTTTACACAGGCGATTATGTAAACCTAATTGGTTTAGGTGGTTTCAGTCACCCCACTTCCTTCTCAGAAAACTTTTCCCTGGTGCTCCAAAATGAAGAAATGTTGAGAACTTAGCGCAGTTATAGCTTATGATAGGTTATTTTGAGCCTGTAGCACAATACTCGGAGCAGAGCATCATGCGTAAATTAAAAATGGATGACATTAGGATGTAACTGCAAAGTTCTGTTTTCCTCGTATTCCTTCAAAATTAATGTGTTTTGTTTTCGTAAAAGTACTCAAATTTTGTTTTTCTCGAATAAATGATTATTTACTAATTAACCAGGCAGTTTCAGCGAAGAAAATTGCGCGAATAAAAAAATTGGAAAAATCGGCCCTAAAAATCGTCTACAAAATGGCTTATTTTTGAAAAATGATGTCATCATGGATGCCATCTTGGATTTTGTTACATTTTCTGGTAGCGCTTGAACAAGTGATACAGTGTGGCAAGTTTCAGCTTCCCAGCCTTAAGGATAATAAAAATAACGAAGCTGTTGGGAGCTTAACTATTCATTGAATAACAATATTGCCCCTCAGATGCCCTTTTGGGGGCCACAGGGTATCACAGAGCCCAGAGCAACGGGCACCCCTTCTGATATTGTTCTATATGTCTCAAGTGATGAGTGAGCCAAGTTTGGTGCTTTGGTCCAGCGTGTCACGATCTTCTCAAAATATGGCCCTAAGCCACCTCACTACAAGGGACAATGTGTAGGAAGGGTTGGGGGAACGGGTTGCACAGCATGTCCTGCATGACCAGTGCCCATCGTACCACGATGGAGTGCCCAAGTAGATCCATCCATCCATCCATCCATCATCCTTGTTGTTGTTGTTGTTTTTCTCTCATCTGTCTATATCATGGCGTCAAGGCGTTATGCTAGGGCGTTAAGGCGTAACGACGGACGTTGACAGGCGTCACTGCATTTCCAATGAATTAGTGACAATTCCATGAAAATCAGAGCTTCACCTGAGCTTGGCGTTGGCGGTCGTTGCTACAAGATGCCACATCACACGACGTATTCGGACCAAGGTCCATTTCTACCCCAAAACACCTTCCTTCACACCCCCAAAATTTCAACACTAACTTTTCCACCT
>JAVTVY010023094.1:0-91376 GCA_036873755.1 Hanleya hanleyi | reverse complement strand
AAATTTAATACAATTCAGGAAATTTATCATATACAGTGTATTATATGCCCAACATTACGAGCTCCGTTCCAATTATGATAGTAAATTAAATATCTGAACCCAAACAGGATTCATAGAAAAGCTATAAAGAAAATCGAATGATATAGAATGAAATGGTTTGATGACAAAATTGAATAAAATGCTGTCCTTCATTTGAGACGACATCAAAATCTAAACCAGCAAAGATTCCGTACTTCAGCGATTTTCCTACCATTTATTTCATATCGTAGGTCCGAAATAAAATATCAACCTGGTAGTTACTGTACATAATTATAACATGTCTAATTTTACTTGTGTATGTATATAAATCGTACCTAATGGTAGGCTACTATCATATATTAAGGATGTCCGCTGGTGGTAAATCAAAGTAATTAACTTTTGAATAATGTGTGTTGTTGCATTCATAATTGTGTAATATGAGGAAAAACAAAGAAAAAAATATAGGTTGGTGTGCATTTTTTAGCTGTAGGCAACGTTAAGTGGACTGACCCATGCTCAATTTGATAACCCAGAAAGCATAGGGAATAGCCCTAGTTTTGAAGCATATTCATGAAAAATTCATGTAAATAGTATTTAACTTTTTCTTATATTCTAACTGTTTGCAGATAATCACAATGTCTATCAAAATTTAGCAAATTGGATGGATGTTGCTGTGCAAAATTCTTGGCTAGAAGGCTTTTAAAGGAAATCCCCATCTCTTAACCTAGGGAAGGGAGATAACCCAATGGAAAAACAGGCAAAATGGCTGCCGAAGTCAAAAACCACCAGCAGACATCCTTAAAGATATGAAAATAGGAATTCAAATAACAAAGTATATGGCTCAACAATGCATTAAATAAGTGCAGCATGATGTAAGATCCCACAATATATTTGCATATACACTTGAATAAACATTACCTTAGAAAACGAACAGTTCAGTTGGAAGCCCCTAGAATAGAAGCAATTCTCCACGAGTAGGGAATGATTTGAATTGAATAAGTATTCGTTATTGTAAGGTCCTGAAATATGTCCTATACCTTCAAGCAAAGCTTGCTTCACAAGATATGGGATAACTTCTGTATCCCAGGGTTGAAGACCTGTTCCTTAACGGTAAAACAAGACTTCAATCATTCCATCCTAATTCAAGCTGCCGGAAAGTGTATCAAGTAGGTTGTCGGAGGGAGGGAGGGAATTTAGCTTAATGTCACACTCGAGTTTGTTTCACTCATATGGTGACGGTCAGTTTGGTTGGTGGAGGAAGACGGAGTACCCGGAGAGAACCACCGCCCTTCGGCAAGTAACTGACAAACTTTCACAGATGCACCAGCTGGGCTCAGACCCGTGCCGGTTCAGCGGTGTGAGTCTTGCTGTCACCAGCGAAACGCCTTTGACCACTCGGCCACCGAGAGCCCTGTATGTTGTCGGGCAAGGTTTCCTTCACGAGATAACGATATGGCTTAGTACCCCAAGGCTGAAGACCTATTCCCAAGAATATCCAATTGCTTGAATAACCCCAGCATGAAGATAGTTCCCAGGAAATATCTAGGTTGAGGGCTGGGGCTTACTTCCAGAAAACCATACAGCTATGGATATGAAAAAACTTCTACGTCAAAGACTTCAACGTTTGATACTTTAAGGATAGGGACATGGTCCCTATGGTAATTCATGGCTTGAATAAGTGTACGATAATGTAATCGCCCGGATATGTCACATTTGGAACAGTGGTCAAATGGTGGGTACTGAAATTGATCCCAAGCTGGCATATGAAAAATCGAACTTCTTACTTCGTCGCTTATGCTCGGCAATAAAAGAAAAGAACAAGGACTGCTTTACCCGGTTTCAGTATAACGCGACTGAGTCGAGTTACCTTCGGCATATTTCAGTGGGACAGAACTATAAAAATGGCGGCATTAGATCTGATCTGTTACAAGTAGATACCCCTGGTCCTCCCCTCTCTTGCCATTTCTCGTCGTCATATGGCTGAAAAATGTTACAAGCAACCTTAAAACCGTATTCACTCGCTCACTCACTCCGTTTCATGATTTTTTTTTCAAATATTCCAGTTCTACCTAAACACATCGTAAAGAAACTTATATCAGCAAGTACCGTGTAAACAGTAAACCGCTACCTTATTGTTTTCTTTTGCATAGTCAAGAGAACTATCCCAACCACAAACAGTATTTATTCCGAATTTTAAGCTCTACGACGATATAATCTATTTGCAAAAATCTTTTATACCCTGTGCTAAGGTATGTCTGAAGTCCACCGCATTATTTCTCGGCCAAATTACAAACGTCTGGTCCATCATTCATAATTCAGCCGTCGTCCATTAGAGAATATCCGCATCCATAATACAAAGACCTATTCCATATTCCATATAACAGTATTGGCACCAAATCAAAAAAGAGAGAAACGGTCAACAGTTTTCAATACCTAATTTTCTTCAAAAACTAGAACTCACACCAACATCAAAGATCTGTCTTCGATGCAAGCAGTATTGACTTTTTCAACTGCATTTGAATTGCCAATTTCTATATGAACCTGATAACGAAATTACAATATATACGGGAAGTGGGAACAGGTCACATGAGTACAGTTTTTTTCGGTTAACCTACTGTAAAGCACATAGCAATAATCTAACGATTCCTGATATATGCTGTACCTCCGATACACATTTATTGTACCTCTTCATGTGGCAGCTTGCATTATATAACCACACGCCCCCCCCCCCTCCCCAGCACTTGCAGAAGCGATATTACATACAAATGTAGAGAGCTATGATGGGAATGCTGAGAGCTCTATATTGCTAATTGGTGAGCTGTTTCGCTGTGACAACTCGTACACCGAGGATTTGTGAGATGTATCGTCATCAGAAAAAAAATGACGGTATGATTGCATACCAAGCACTCCTTATGACGATCTAAATTACAATTCTAGCAGCATTAACTTTCAACATTAGCATATTACTTTTAGAATAACAAAGGAGTTCGAATATTCATTATATCACGATAAAGAAATTGTCGGGCCGTAATCTGCTCTTGTACATTAGTCGACACTTTGGTGAAATACATATAGCCGGAAGCTCAATTATTATCAATTCTTTCAGTAATGAAACTCCGCATAAAGTACGAAAATGAGATTTTTTTCAATTAATCACCATTTTGCCTGTTTATCTAAGAAGGAAGTCTCCACGTGAACCGCTCCTTGTAGTTCTCGCCACAACTTTTTCGCAAACCGACCATACAAATCCATGACCGCACTTTGACGCGGTAACGGACTAGCACACAATTAATAGTACATGCAAGTCGAATGGAAAATCGAATTAAAGTAAGAATTAATCTTTTGAGCATTTGAACAACAACAATGGTAATATGAAGACCTGCAAAGCTGCAAAGTCTCCACTCTTATTATTATTTTGTTTTGTCTTTCTGTAGATAGCTGAACAAATTCTGCAGAAAGTCGTCTCTCCTAGGCCTGCTAAAGTTAAAGCTAAATCAATGACGTGCCGTTACCAAAAACAAAGTTCTTGCTAACAAAATCAACATCACACGTACCTAATAGAACACAGAATTTTAGCTATCATAGTTCAACTACCATACGATAATTGCTCTCCTCCCATAGATTCCAATATTCAATAATGTGAAAATATCGAAATTACAAGCGTCTAGTCAGTCATTCATAATCCAGCCGTCGTCCATTAGAGAATATCCGCGTCCATAATCCAAAGACCTATTTCATATTCCATATTCCATATAACAGTATTAGCACCAAATTCAAAAAGATAATCATAGTATACATAAACATAAGCTTCTTTCCTGCAAGAGAAGCGGTCAACAGTTTTCAATGATGCCGGCAAGACATCATGATGTTCCAAAAATATCAAATCCGTATCGCTGATCAGTATTCTTAATCCATAATATTTGTTGTGAAGTCGCCATCTAAAGAATAATGTATCTCAGTGACGCTTTGATTGTGACTGTTCATATGAGTAACATGAGGATCTTGAAGTACAAGGGTTCATACGGCCCCTAGCCCCGGGTTAAGCGAAATTAGACACAAGTTACGAAACGTAGCGCCATAGATCTTGCACCCTACGTTCGTATTTTGCTATCTGCATGCGATATGTATCGCCAAATTTGAGAAACTGAGTGGAGGCGCTTGGTGGAATAGCCCTGTTTTATAAGTTTCTGCAACAATGTTTTGTGACGTTGGTTAAAATCATCACATTTAACACCGGATCTAGCAAATGCTACTAAGCGAGATATGTATACGCCATATGCAGGTCCCACTGGAATATTATTATCCAAAAAGGGATAGTTTACGATGTCGAAATTGTAATCATTTTTGTCATAAAGTCGACGAGAGAGAATGCCCGCTTCATTTTTATAGAGATAGAGATCTAAATAAGATGTGCCTGTAGGGCTATCTGTAGTTTCCTTCAAATCTTTGACCATAAATGTCCTGGTTCAGACGCGACAGACCATAAATTTTGTGGTCAAATCGCTGTTTGACCATGGCAATGGTGGTTCTTCTGACCAAGTCATTACAGCATTTCACATATTAATAATGCATATATTGTCTTATAATTTTACTGGGAAAGAGTAGCCCAGCCAATGCATGTGAACGCATTTCCACTGTTGATAAGCAGTTATATCTGTAATACCAACCACAGTAATTTGTCCAAAATTAACCGTTGTTTTCGCAAAACTTCAAGCGACTATCTGGTAAGCAACTTCAATACCTTATTCTTCTTTATTTTCCCATTTCTAATTTATTCTAAAATATTGCTACATGCAAAGAATAGTGCAATTTTTACTATAACATGCAAGTCTTATTTTTTTAATACATCCTGAAGAAACGTGTATAGAATTTCTTATTCCTTACATGAACGTAACAACAAATTAATTCATCCAGTCCTTCAATTTTATTACCATTATACTTTTCTTTACTAATGGTATAATTGAAACTAACAAGTATTTTCTCTGGAATAACATCGACTAAATATCATTAATACCATCAAGAAACCAATAGAATAAGGAAACCTACAAATCCAATGACTTCCAACATAATGATGTAAATACTATACTATTGTAAATGATCTACTTTCACGAAATACTCTCTACTTCCATTTAAAACTTGCAATAGATATAATAAGATATTATAGCTAACATTTTTAGATAACTATGTTAATGAAGCACTCCTATGCCAAGAATAAAATTATCTTTTACATCCCTTCGTCGACAGATTGAAGAACTAGAAGAGGTCCTAGAAGGAGAACTTGGCGGAGTCAGTGTTGACAGGTATATCATGAAAACAAAAAGAAATACTTTATCACTGAAGTACTTCACACCAATTTGACATATACATATATAACAAGACACCTCTAGCTGTCCTGTTGACTCCATAACATCAAAAAAAATGAATGTTTTGGTGTTCAACAATGCACTGTTAGAACGATATGGTATAGACACGAAAGACCATATGAAGTGTGGTCAGAAGAACCACCAATGCCATGGTTAAACAGCGATTTGACCACAAAATTTATGGTCTATCGCGTCTGAACTATGACATTTATGGTCAAATTGACCAAATCATTTTAACAGTCTGGTAAGTCATGAGAAGTACTCTGCAACAAAGACAAAAATTATGGACAAAATCGCAATATAAATGACAATAATTTTGTCCAGGAAAAGCCAGCAAAATTATACAATGGCATTAACAATTTTGTGAACTAGATTCTATCTTGTTTTTCATATTTACATTCTCATATCTGCCATTGCCCATTAGCAGTAAATCACTCAAAATATCCCAATTGCCATATATATGAATATACAATCTTGGATTTACTTTGCTCTGACCTAGTAAATTACAATCCTATACTTACTTCCTACAACTTTGCTTCAATCGAAATGATTCATATGTGCTATATCTATTTACAGAATCACCCCCACTATACTTTTAAAAGGAAGGTCCCTCTCCATCACCCCGGACCAACTCAATACCCTACTACCAACTGGCGTATTCAAACCTTTGAAAATCCAGGCAACGATCAAAAATAATGTGGTACAGAACATGTAAGTAATTTTGCGCTCTAATACGAAATTATACTTCTACCCAGAATATATTTCCATGAAACACAACTGCACTAAAAAGGACAATGAACTACAACACTATCTTCATCAGTCTATCGCATGGCAAATGTACGCAAATAAACAAACAAAACAGTAAAAAAAATAACTAATGATATTTTCCTATAGAATATACTAACATAATACCCCGATATATTCAGTTATAGGACAAGGCCTAAATTCAAACACTTTCGCAAGTTGCATAAAGACCCTGACGTCATTTCCTAAAAAATAAAATGCATTTTCCCAAAACTGAATATCACGCAATCATTTTTTTTCTTTTAGATAGCTTAAAATATGTTTTATTCTCTTTTCGTATTGGTTAACCTGAACTAAATATGCTACCCATCTCCACACAAGCTAAATACCCATACGAAAACCGCCAAAACCTAGTTAAGAATACCTATCCCCTTAGAGAAAGTTTTTTCATCCCCTTGACAACTTGTCTTCTGTACCAATAAATACACAAGAAAACCATAATAAACTATATCTTTTATAAAGGCGTATATCGTAAGGATTCCACCTATGCTTTATATAACCCACGCTGCTATTGTGTAGCAATTATTCCAATTTAAATTAATTCAAACAAAAACAATAGCGTCCATTTTTGAATTTCAATTTCATGAAAACTGTTCAGTTTGTTTCAACTTCGATGGTATACCTTGATGAGAGACAACGAACTAGTAAACTCTATCGCCTTTTCTTAAATTCTTGCCTGGATGTCTTATAAGTAATAAGTATGCCAAATTCAAAAGCATAGCATAGATCCTTTTCGAGAAATAAACGCTTACATCTCGGATTTTGTAAAAAGAAATGAAAGGCTAGAAATCGGGCAAAATTTGTGCAGCTGAACATCTAAAGAATTAATCCTAATTTTGTTGCTTCAATGATATTGTCAAATACATTTTTTATCTGTTATAGGACCTACTCGAATTCCTATTTATTGTCCTCCGCCACGAAGTGGTGGGAGGACTTGGAAATGCTAGCCGTCCGTCCTTCCGTCCGTCCCTCCGTCCGTCCTTCCGTCCGTCCGTCCGTCCGTCCCACATCTTGTGAACGCGATATCTTGAGAACAATTCGACCAATCGACTTCAAACTTGAGAAGGTGCTTCACATCAGTTAGACGGTCATTGGTATTGATTTTCACTGAAGTACGCATTCCAAGATGGCCGCCATCGACCATATTGGATTCTGTTCGTCCCACATCTTGTGAACGCAATATCTCAAGAACATTTCCACCAATCAACTTCAAGCTTGGGAATGTTCTTCACATCAGTCAGACGGCCATTGGTATTGATTTTCACTGAGGTACGTAATCCAAGATGGCTGCCATTGACCATATTGGATTCCATCCATCCCAGATCTTGTGAACACGATATCTCGAGAACAATTCAACTAATCGACTTCAAACTTGGGAAGGTTCTTCACATCAGTTAGACGGCCATTGGTATTTATTTTCACGGAGGTACGTAATCCAAGATGGCTGCCATTGACCATATTGGATTCTGTCCATCCCACATCTTGTGAACGCGATATCTCAAAAACAAATCAACCAATCGACTTCAAACTAGGGAAGGTTTTTCACATCAGTTAGACGGCCATTGGTATTGGTTTTCACTGAGGTACATAATCCAAGATGGCTGCCATTGACCATATTGGATTCTGTCCATCCCACATCTTGTGAACGCGATATCGCGAGAACAGTTCGACCAATCGACTTCAAACTTGAGAATGTGCTTCACATCAATTAGACGGCCATTGGTATTGATTTTCACTGAGGTACAAATCCAAGATGGCTGCCATTGACGATATTGGATTCCATCCGTCTCGGATCTTGTGAACGTGATATCTCGACAACAATTTGACCAATCAACTTCAAACTCGAGACGGTGCTTCACATCAGTTAGACAGCGATTGGTATTGATTTTCATTGAGGTAGTATGTAATCCAAGATGGCTGCCATTGACCATCTTGGATTTCACTCACCCATATTGTACCCATCTGTGTTGTGAACGCGATATCTTGATCTATTCCACTCATCGATTTATAAACCTCACCATCCACAAATCCATATACAACTACAGACTTACATTCCAGTGTTACACTACCCATTACTGCTTCCCAAACCTCCTCAAATTGTCTCAACAATTCCAGATGAACGTCTCTTTCCACATACACATATCAACTTTCCAAGTTATATTTAAGGAGATATTGGAAGCGTATATGCTGTATGCTCTCAAACAGGCTACTTAGCGGAGGACCTGCTAGCTACTCAGCTTGTTTTTGATAACTATTACACGAAGTTTATTCATCAGTGTGCTTTAAAGTCCAATTTAAACTTAAAAACTTCAGGTGAGAAATGCTAACACCTTTGCTAATTACTTCACGGCGGTTGTCCACAGCCAAAGAAGCATTTTACTAATTGGCTCACATTGCATAACTCCTCCAATGTGTAAATAAAATTTGATCAAGACGCTTACGGCACAAAAAGCCTAGAACATATTTTGCCAGTCAAATAATAATAATAAAACCGAAAAAGCATAAACCTTTTTTTTAGATAAATACAGCCAAATCCTACATTTTAGCCGTACAATCAGTCGTATCTTTTATTTTGTTTTCCTTCAAACTACATGGAAATTAGTCGACTTTGTTTTTTGGGAAAAAATAGGTCTTACTTTGCAACTAAGCCTTTATGTAACAGATTATTTGATTTCCTATAAAACAAGTACGTCCATTTAGCCTGTATAATATTCCATCCAATAAGACTTGCTGTTTTATTAATCGCGGACGAAAGTACTGCAATCGAGCTGACCCCGTGTTCACCTTACTGTTAGCTCACGCTATTTCACGACAAACTAAAACAGTTCGTGGACATTTAAAAAATCATGGCAGGCTACTCCGTGCATTTGATTAAATTCGGTCGAAGTCTTATCCTTTCTTCTTGTGAAGTGCTTGACATCTGCTCAAACTGTCACAGCATTGTCTGGGTTTCCGTCCAGCTGCGAATAGGATTAGCGTGGCTCAAGCAGACGAACACAGTTCTTATTACTTTTTGGTTGTTTTCTCCCTTAGTTATTCGCCATAACTGCTTTTCCCGTTCTAATTTCTCGACTATTTCGATGTACAAACATGAACTTTGCACACAATATTCCAATCATGTAGATCTTCATTAGGATGCCTCAAATTTTATAATTTCGGCCCTTTTCATGAATTATTTACGATTTAGTGACGAAGGGTCCAGTTTTTGTATTTTTTTTCGATCTTTTAAACTTTGCACGACGATAACATAACTTGTATATGTGCTTAGTTGGTTCGTCGTGATATAACTGAAATATTGTTGAAAGCGATGTTAAATTCTATTCACTCGCTCACTACAATTTCATGTACCTGTAAATGGAAGACGACCATCCACCGGGTATTGATACATAAAACAAACTAACTTCATGCATCTCCCATTCAATCAGAGACAGTGACTTGGATACTTGCCTTAGTTGACAAAGTATGTATATGTGTAATGTTCGGCAGATTGTTTATGGATGAACATTTCAATCTATTACAGTTGGAGCAATATACAAGCCCGTGCAAATTAAACTGGAGAAAACATCTCATTCACATATTAAAAAATAAAGCGTAACCCCACTAACTTGTATGTCTTCTATGAATTATATTACATGCATATCTCGTTAATTACGAATTCTTGATTTTTACTATTTTCATGTTACATATCAAAAATAACTGTTTCACAGGGGTCATTCTAAAAGAAGAAAAAAACTAATATCTACAGTAATAAATATTAACAGAGGAAATAAGAGATCTAATATGGAATCCATAATCTACCTTTATCGATCAATGAAAGACGGACATGTTTCCTCTCATTACACGTTGGACTGACCATAAAATACATCCGTTACTCTGTCCAGGAAATCAACGTAAGAAATCTGCACATTTTACTCGACATTTCCAACAACCTACAATTTCACCCATCAAAGATTTCGAAAAATTTCCCTTCAATCAAGAATTTTCTTACTTTTCTCTATTTGTAGTACAAAATGTCGACAGAACAAAACGAAATCGTTCTCAAATTCTCTATGCATTTTTTATTCTTGTTTTTTTGAACCCATAGACAATCAATAATCTTTACGTTAATAAAAAGAATGTCAAGAAATTATGACCAAGAAAACTTCGAAAAAATATCGCCAAACCATCAACAGGCAAATGTATACATTCACGCCATCCCCATATTAACTGATACGATGCCATCATGCATGACGATCATACATAACGTATACGCCCAACTTGGATTGACTTGTTTACTACTGTGGCAATTTAATGCCAACATACCTGTCCTCTCCATTTTGAAAGAGATTGAATTGAATGATCACATTTTCAAAAGCTTGATTTTATTATACTTAATAAATGTAGTCCAGCGATTATCAATACGGCTCGACATCTGTCCACAAAAACGATCCATCCCCAGTCTCGACTATTTCAAATCAAACGACAAAATTGTCAGCATTATATTTTCTTTTCATATACCTCGGGGAAAAGACTTTTGTAAATGTATGTATTCAGGGTCTATCAATAGATCCGAAGAAATACATAGGATATTTACTTTTGCAAAAAAAACTAGTAAACTGCTTGACGATATTCTTCGTTTTTCAGAAAAATGTATCGAATCAAAACAAAGCAGTGAAAACGAAAAAATCGCGAATCATTTGATTTTTGTGAAAAAAAATAACGATTTTCTTTCCTTTGCAATTCGCGATATGCAGAAAAATTTCTCCTCAAAAAGAAAACCCCAGCAATATTTGAAGACTCTTCCATAAGGTGTGCTATCTTGACAACAGTTATGAATAGTAAAGTAAACAAAATACTATTAAAAATGATATATGCAAATCATCAATTACTGATGACAAGCCTAACCGAATCTGATAAAACACACTTAATGCAATAACCTATTCTTCACATAAAATAGACAATTGAACAGATAAAAATAGTCTGCGTTACTGAAACTACTGGCACACAATATACCAGCCTTGATGATGCAACTATTCAAAGTGTGTATTGAACCGAAATCTCATGTCAATAAAACATTTTGTTTACAATAACTATTTGCTAAATACATTTTATCCCAAAACAGAGGGACTGCGTTTTACAGTAAGTAAATGTAATACCTGTACTCCACCATATTTGATCGTCCTCAAGTATGTCCTGTCAAGTTGTTGAATTTCTCCATTCATGATGTCACTCAAGTATATTGGTCTATACTTACTATTATAATGTACTACTCATACTTCCCCAAAACATATAGCCTTGAGCACACCTACATCCTCATTTTCACATATTTCCAAAAATCATTTCTCAATAGCATATCGCCAATGTTTAGCAAACATAATCTCCAAAATTAATGACTATTTTCTTAAATGATCTGTAATGCGATCGTCCTGATCTTGGACATGGCTCTTCCAAAGAACTGAATCTTTCTCCAGATCTCTCAAGTACATGTTCAAACTCTAAACCAATATATTTGAAACAAGTACACTAAAACAGAACATATTTTTAGCTTTGCATGTTTCTTATTTCTTTTTACTTAAAGACCTCCAATATTTTATTCACCAAGCGTACTATTGCAGTTTTGTTTATCAAAAAGTAAATATCATATTAATATTTCATGGAAATTTACAAATACTGCAACAAAGTCGTTAGCACAGACTATAGTATTGAATGAAAATTAACTACCAATTATCAATTTCATTCGCCAACATTCATCACGCAGATCTCATTTGAAATGTATTGACAAACCCTGAAAAATGTTTGATGGATCAAATTACAACTTGTGCAGTTTCGGCTAAAATGTACAGATTTCATGAATTCATTTGCTGGACAAAATGACTAATTATTTTACGATCTATCCACCGTGTAATGCCGAGACTTATCCAAAGTTTCAGAACAAAACTGAACGCGAGCAAGTTTCATTAACCAGTCCAGGTAGACTATCGATTCCGTATGATACATGCGTTATCTCCCCCTGTTTATATTTATAATTCTACGTATTAATTTATTTATCCTTTCAACGACCCCCGTATGCTGATTACTTTGCAATGCGATTCTCTTCTAAATGTATCCATACCTTGCCACTTTTCTTTCAAAATACTGAAAAACATATACCTCAACATTGACATTAGAACTACAATGGGTACGGCGCATCACGTTGGGCACACCGGTTCTCGTCAGATCACCGAAGTTAAGCAGCAAGTGAGCTCGGTCAATACTTGGATGGGTGAACGGGTGCTGTACTGACTGGGCTGATCAGTGACCAGAATAATAGGAACTGTGGACACTCTCGTGTTCTGGCACATGTAGGCACCGTCGTGATATGACTGAAACAATGTTAAAAACGACGTTAAATCCTAATCATTCATTTTGCAATAAAGTGAATAGCATTCCACAAGACCTGTACTACATTTGCTGAGTTGAAATTGTACACAATATGGAAGGAGTTCCACTAAGGCTACCATACAAATATTGACAATGGCGGGTAAACCGTAATCATACATTTTATAAGCAATTTAAAGAAGAAAATTCAAATTTATTTTCATGTACCATTTAACAAAGATAAATTTTGTACATTCTTTACAATGCATTAACAAATGTACAGATAACAATGTATAGTTAACAATGTATAGTCAACAATGTATATTCAACAATGTATACTCAACAATAATCACCTATGTCAATTTTTCTAGAACACCCTTTCCATTTCTATAGTTTACAAATAATGTATATAATTTACACGAAGAAAAAAATTAAGTACCTAAATAGTAACGTTTTCACTTTGTTTCATACTTACTCTCTCAGTATTTAAGCCTTGTACATGTCTACAAACTAATAACATTGCACATTCAATGGCATTATGATTTCGGCATTTTCTAAAATACATAAAAAGAAACAATACTCGATCCACTAAGCCGTTAAAAGGCACGTTTTTCAATGGGTATATTCGATTGCATAATGAGATTTACTGATCTGTAAAACAAAGCATACAACACTCCAGATGAAATACAGGAGTATGGATAAAAACATTCTCCACTTCATATATCTATACCGATGTTACCACCAGAAAGAGCGAAATAATTACTAAAACAATAAAATTTTATATTTCAAGAATTCTTTATGAAATTTATGAATACCTCAACCAGAATTGTCACAATGACATCGAGTAGCAGTTATTCCACAACCATGGCTCAATAAGGTATTTTAAATATAGAAAATAATGCTCATCCAAAACTTTCAATATATATCCAGTAATATTCTACATGAAATATTCTATGTGAAACATATATTGCCCTGGCATGTAATGAAATATCAGCGAAATACAATCAGAACACATATTTACACTATGATATTGAAAAATATAATGTATCATTATACAAATAAGATAACAAATTATTTCACTTTTTTTCAGAGTACGACAACTGCCATCCACAGAAAATGCACAGAGTTCATCTAAAATGCCGAAGAAATAATTTCTTTACCGGAAGACCCCTATTCCTTTAACCCTACCTGGCCTGGGAAGGGGAGGGGGGGGGGGCGGAAAGTGCCCCCCTAGTGAACTTTTCTCTGCTGCTCCGAAACGACAAAATCGAGGAGGCTGAAACTTGGTGACTTTTAAGCTTATCTTATTGGGGTCATTTTGAGTATTTTTATATACCCCCGGGTAGAGGATCATGGGTAAATTCAAAATGGCGGCGATGTGGTACCGCGAAAGTCGTGTTTTCATCTTTTCGGTCCATTTCTTCATTTTCCGTGCCTAAAAGGCCTTGAAAGTATATTATTTATGGAAAACTAATTATTCTCTATTTTATAAGATTTTTTTCGAGAAAAAAATCTGAAATATTAAAATTTCGAAAAATCGACCCCAAAAAGGCCGAAAAATGGCTTCCAAGAAAATGACCTCACAGTGACGTCATCTTGGCGGCCATCTTGGATTTTTTACACTTTCCGGTAGAGCTTGAACACAAGATACTGTGTCGTAAGTTTCAGCGCTCTAGCCTTAGTGGTAGAGGAAATATATAGGGAGGCACTTTCCGACCCCCCCCCCCAGGCTGCGTTTCTTCAACAAATGAATTAAACAGATTGTGCACCAGATTGATTCGACATTTTTTATTCATTCACAAGATAATCAATTAAATTATTTGGCTTATTTGGCTGAAGCTTGACCCGTCAGCTTGGATTGCATTTAGGCGGTTAAATGCCAATGCACATCAGGAATTGATGGAACCCATGGAGATCGAACTTGCGAGGTGACCGGTGCAACGTCAACTGATTAGTCACAGGCAACTGCATGAGGTCTTTGGAGATTAAACTGTAGTGCCAAGGAGCTCAGCCTGGAGGAAGACAGATTATACAGACCATTTTTAATGTTATAAATGAAAAATCATAGCAGAAATAGAAAGGCATGATGAATGGATAAAGGAGGAGCCAGGACGAGGATGGAGGACAATCGGAAAACAATGCAGGGAAGAAGTTGTAAGCAGTCAGAATCCAATTGAAGGCCTGCAACTTTCTTTCAGTGCCGAATTTCTGTCATTTGACAGGATAAGGTACAGATAAAAGCAACAAATCCAGAAAATGATTGTGTAAACAGTGGCTACGCTGATGTACCAGCTTAGTAAATAAGTGATAGGTTACCTGATGTACTCATTCGAGAAAAGCAAACATTAGTCTGCCATAGTGTACTAAGATAGTAAGTCCAGTTTCCGTAGAGATGGGGCAAAGTGGTGTATGTGCACAACATTAGGTGGGGCTTAGTCTGCCATGGGACTGGTGTTTTTGCATAAACCTGAACACAAACTTTCTACATCCCTAATTTATGCAGCACAACACCAGATTGAATTGACATTTTTTTGTTAATTCAGAAAAAAAATCACTAAATTATATGGCCTATTTCGGTAAAGCTAGGCTTCTCAACTTGGGTTGGCTTTAACAGGTTGCAAACCAGCCCACATCAAGCACTTATGGGACCCATGGAGACGCATCTTGCGGAGTGGCCCTTATAACGAAAGTTGCGTTACCACAGGTCACTACAATGTCCGGCACGAGTGTAGTCTTTGGGAACTTACATTGTAGTCCCGAGAAGCATAGCCTGCACAGACGTAAGTTATACCCAAACGGAGCTACCCCCGGATAACCCCCAAATAAGAAGACCGGTGGAGGTTCTTATGAATATGACTATATACAAGCGCTTTCAAAAAACCGATCCATTCCAAGCCCATTCCTTCTCCTCCACCAAACGCTATATAGACGACCGCTATATAGACGATCTTCTTGCTGTGCATAATCGCTATATAAATGACACCGTGAAGGATATATATCCACCTTCACTGGATATAAAAACAAACTACAAATAGCACTACAGGCACATCATATTTAGATCTATATCTCTATAAAAATGAAGCGGGCATTATCTCTCGTCGACTTTATGACAAAAGAGATGATTATAATTTCGACATCGTAAACTATCCCTTTCTGGACAGAAATATTGCAGTGGGACCTGCATATGGCGTGTACATATCTCGCTTAGTAGCATTTACTAAATCCTGTATTAAATGTGACGATTTTAATCAACGTCACAAAGCATTGGTGCAAAAACTAAAAAAAAAAAAAAAAACAGGGCTATTCCACCAAGCGCCTACACTCATTTTCTCAAATTTGGCGATACATATCGCATGCTGATAGCAAAATACGAACGTAGCGCAAGATGTATAGCGCTACGTTTCGTAACTTCTGTCTAATTCCGTTTAACCCGGGGCTAGGGGCCGTATCAACCTATGTACTTCAACAACCTCGTGGTACTCGTATGAACAGTCGCAATCAAAGCGTGACTGAGAAACATCATTCTTTAAATGACGACTTTACAACCAATATTATGGATTCAGAATACTGATCAGCGATACAGATTTAATATTTTTGGAACATCATGTCTTGCCGGCATCATCGAAAACTGTTGACCGCTTCTCTCTTGCAGGAAACAAGCCTTTTTATGTATACTATGATTGTCTTCTTGAATTTGGTGCTGATACTATTATATGAAATATCGAATATCCCTTATATGTATTGTAATTTGGATTATCGACGCGGATATTATCTAATGGAGGACGGCTGAATTATGACTTGACTGACCAAACGCTTACAACAAAATAATTACGAGACCAGACGATTTTGCTGATGTCCACAAAGAGTGCATCATTAAGAATCAGGAGGACTTAGAGATTTTGACCTTTTCTTTGTCAGGTTAAAATTTTCAAAAAGGCACTCAATTATCAAGGGTGCATTATTTCATCTCCGAAAGATAGGAAACCCAATTAAACACAAGAAAATATAACTATTTCTTTGAAGTAATTCGAAAAAATGTCCTAATTCCCCTAATGTTACTGTTGACTATGAAGCCAATATCGACATATTTTCGAACACCGCACAATGGACACAAAGAGCGTTAGTGCAGAACAAATGGACGATGACCCCATGACAAAGGGTTTGGTTTTGAGTATTTCATTCTTAACGAACACTATCGGTTCACTGTCAAACTCAACATCTCCCAAACTTCGGTCTGTAGCAAAGTTGAAAAAATTATATATATATATATATATATATATATTGCTTGCTGACGTCGCACGATTTTCTGATCGCTCCCAGTTTGCACTTTTTGTATTCAACTATATCTCCATGCAACCCAAGACTACAGTTCCACCCAATTTTTTTCGATAGCCACAAAATATAGTCCATTAAAAACTTGACCGAATCGGTTGATTGTATTTAAAATGATAATTATCAACATCTATCAACATCTATCAAAGGTGTAATATCCACAATTCCAAGAGCGACTTGTGCTTTTCTGTCAGAGGTTAAAGTCGTTCACTTTGCGAACTATTTGACGGAAACTGGCCCTTCAGACTTGGGTATGTTGAAACATCCCGATTGTCTTTAATCCCAGACATGGACCAAACAATCACGTCACCTAGCGTCTACCTTTATTTGTAAACCACCTCGCCCAGACTGATTAAGTACAAGAAAATCAAATTTATTCAATAAAGTGGTCACCAATTTACATATCCTAATATTATTTCTGCAAATCTGTATTCAAACTACTGAGGACAACAGAAAGAAAGACCGTGATATTGTACCAACAATTTCTAGTTATTATTATTATTTTTTTTGGAAACAATATTGAAATGCCATGCAGTGGGATAAATTGAAATGTGTGCGCTGTCATCTTCTGTAGAATTCTAACTGATTTCCCGGGCGATCCATTTCTACTGACAAATTGTCTTTACAGCAACGGCCAGATAAGTTCTGGTTGGAAATAAGTGTGTTCCATTTGCTCGTCAGTTTTGACTTTTTCAATGTTTCAATGTTGTCTATGTTGATTTCTTTGGGCATTCTTGTGTAATGTTTCGGAAAACTGGTGCAAAAGTTTAAATGCATGTTGAGTTAAATTATTGGATAATGATTTAAGATATTTAACTGATATTTCGAATAACGAACTAGGCGATCATTACCGGACTATGCTATGAACTTTGAATATCATTTTAATGAAATATGCATTTTGTAGTTGCTATTATGTAACTAGTGGCTCTGCATTTTTGCGCGGAATGTAGTCTCATCTATAGACAAAGTATGATGTAGTGTATTTGCTAGATTGACCCCCTACGCAAATTACAATCAACATTTCGCAAGTTTTGCAACTTCAATATAAAGTGAGGCTGTGTAAAATATGGCTTCCTCACCATATTGATTTTTGGCTATTTCAATGGAATAATTTCTCTTTCTTTAATTTTGTTTTATTGACAATTTTAATCCATTTTGCTTTTATGCAAATGGTGTGTTCATTGCATGGGTATACGTTACACTACAAGGTGACAGATTCACACAAGGGGATTGTTCTTGGTTCTGGATGCTGCTTGTTCAATACAAACGTACTATCCAGTGACCTAAAAGGTCAGGCATTCAGTTATCTTCTCCAGTAGTCGGATCCATTTTTCAGTATTCTGCTATACTATTCTAAATGCATGCATAAATAGATGCAATAAAGTTGTGCTTTGTGAATTCCAATCTAGTGTCTGTGTTTTATTTCGGAGTAAGCAACTGTACCGCGGGTTTGATGGGGCAAGTAGAATGTAAATACAATCATATAGAAATTGTATTTAAAGGGACCGTCGACAGCTGGAAGGCAGATTAATTCTATCCCGTCTCAAAGATATGTTGAATTACCTACCACCTCTGGTTTGGGGAGCATACAAACTGATTCGATTTTAATGAAGCTGTGCTGGTCCACCTGCCTGAATGTTATCGACCGTCCCCCTGTTAACCCTATCTGGCCTGCGCGATTTGGGGTGTATTTTCAGCCTCGGTGGGGGGGGGGCGGAAAGTGCCCCCTCCCTATATATTTTCTCTACCACTAAGGTTAGAGCGCTGAAACTTACAACACAGTATCTTGGGTTCATGCTCTACCGGGAAATGTAAAAAAATCCAAGATGGTCGCCATGATGACGTCACAGTGACGTAATCTTCTCGGAAGCCATTTTTCGGCCTTTTTGGGGTAAATTTTTCGAAATTTTCATTTTTCCGATTTTTCCCTCGAAAAAATCACATAAAATATAGAATAATTAGTTTTGCATAAATAAAATATTATCAAGGCCTTTAACAAGGAAAATTTGAAGAAATTGAGCGAAAAGATTGGAAAAGACGTCTTTCGCGGAAACCACATGGCCGCCATTTTGAATTTACCCATGATTCTCTGCCAGGGGGTATATGAAAATAGGCTCAAATTGACCCCAAGAAGATAAACTCAAAAGTCACCAAGTTTCAGCCTCCTCGGTTTTGTCGTTTCGGAGCAGCAGAGCCCCCCCCACAGGCCAGGAGAAATGGGTCTACAATAAATCACCAACGTATTCAACAAAAGTCGTCTCTCTGTTGCGTGTATCTTAAGCTACAAAATCTTCAGGACTTCCTGAAACCGAACCATTAAGACACCAATCTAAGATGGTTATGAGGACAACATGTCCAGGGTCACGCCTGACTCCTAGAAGAGAGCACAAAACAAAATTAGGCAATCAACTCTTGTCAAAGTCAGTCCATTTTCCTACGCTCTCGCCACGGACATGTCCAAAGATTATATAGCAATAAATATTTCCGGAAGAGATTATTTGTAAGTTGGCAGCTATGAATAGCTGAATTATAAGCATGCAATAAGACGTCTTCTAAAATTCTCCAGAAGCAGCTTACAAGTTTCGTCTTCTAATGTACGTCTACTAAGAATTTTGATAATGATCAGTCGTTCAAAAGAGTATATCTGAAGTCCTACTTCAAACACTGAATCGAACCTGTTTATGCTTAACGTAGTGTGAATTTTAATCTAGTCTTATGACTCATTTTATTTAATTTGATTTATCCATCTTTATGGCTATATATTTTTTTTATCATTTAGAAAGTGATCGTATAACAGTATTTTCGTTATTTTGGGATAACACTATCTTGGAATAGTACAAATTCTAGTGCTGAAAATTTGGTCGAGTCCCGTGCGGGATTCGCCTGACTCTGGGGTCGCTGGTTCGAATCCCGCACGGGACTCGACCAATTTTCAGCACTAGAATTTGTGCTATTCTAGGATAGTGTTATCCCAAAATAACGAAAATACTGTCATCCTTATGGCTGCCGCACACTGTATATATATTTTTTATGTAATGTTATAATCAGCTTTACTAATATGTTGCATGCAGTGCCAGTAGTTGAGAGAGGAGATTTGGGCGATCATTGACTTACTTTCCCGACCTTGGTTCATTGTGGCGTCACTATACCGATTACGGCCACGTATCTGAAAGAGACTTTTTCCCAGCTCATGCACAGGATAACATGCCGCAAATTGTCAAAGATCACTTCCGTTCACGTTGTGGGAACCGGAAGTGATGTCACCAAGGTCAGTGGTCACGAATGTAGGTCAATGATCTCCCAAATCACACTTCGGATAACAGGTCTCTCAATGCACCACAGCAAGCGCGCTTGATCTACTTACATATCATTAATTTCATTTCCCATAATCTTCCTATAAACACGAGGGTCAGTGACAGTGTGCGTCACCTTCAAAACTAAGACACCCAAACACCATATAAAGATGCGCCCAAACCATCACAACGAGAACAGAAACGAAATTAGCGACATTATCTTGGGATGCCTTCCCTTAGGTTCATTCTCTCTTAAAAGAAATAAAATAGGTCATGTCCTGTCTACGGGCGAATCTCTGACAATGGTTTCCAAACAGAAAGAAATTCGACTCATAAGTACGTTTCCCTCTCTGCGCGTGACAGCTTCAGGCAAACTAGACAATTATAAAATATTTGGTTAGTAATGATTATATTATTACCGGTAATTACACCCGTAAGAAAATAACTCAATAACAACCGGAAGTTACTGTACAGAGATTAGAAGAAATAATTATACATATATTTGTGTCCTCACTGAAACGATTTATATCGGGTACTTATTTACATGTATCCCGAATGCGTCCGCTCTCGTTCAACAGTTTCCAGAGTAAGAGAATTGAACTGGAGTGGAGATTCTCTGATTGGCGTGCCTATACAAGGATTGCACTACAATGCTCGTGGTCAGGATTATCAGAAAGACACTGATTGATATCGCTTTGTTCTCTCAGCAAAAAATTTCTCGACGTCAGGCAACACGCCCGTATAGTTCCGAGAGTCAGACATGTCCCACAAAAATATTTTAAAGCTGTACATCGTTGGACTCGTGCTTCGTGTGTTCATGCCTCAGCTGGTATACACCAACAGTACATGCCATATTTCTAACGTCAAAACGTGCGCTTGTGACGGATTATTTTCTTGGGAAAGACCGACATCTCGGTTAATCATTGAAAACAGTCATAATTTGACTCTACCACCGGAAGCCTTTGCCAATGCAATGGACATGAAGTCGATTATTCTGCGAAATATACGAGCATTCCATATGGACTGTGATGCACTGATCAGTTTGAAAGCAACACTGACACAATTCATTGTCCGTGGGTTAATATTTCACAATGGGCAAGAGTTTCCGAGCTGCATCCTGGACAATCTTAATAAGCTACCCATCCGGGTATTTTTGTAAATATATATCCAGTAGTGATCTCAACGTTTACCTCGAACGTAACATTCTACGTACCGTGGATTTATCCCAGATGAGACTGAGAGAAGCTAGGTTCACCGAGAATAATATATCCTTGGTTATTAACCCCTGCCTCGAATCTGACGATATCACCACTCTAGATTTTACTGACAACAATCTGAAAGAACTTCCCCCAGTTATGATTCAGGCCAAAGGTCAAGAATTATCATTTCGGTTATACGCATCGAAGAACAAGCTAACGACTGTGCCAGCAATAGTTTTCCAAGTAGGAATGATGAAGTTAATTGTACAATCATCCCTGTTACTTGAGGCCACGATCGTTCTATCGAATAACAATTTCATTGAATTGACGGAGCTTAATATGAAAGTGTATGACGGTGACCGACTTGACCAGAATTTTACGAAGATCGCTGTAATGTTGCAATTAAGTAACAACAACATTTCTGCTTTCCCTCCGTGTTCAGTGTTCATGGCTGAGACTTACGAGATAAGAACACTACGATTGGCCAAGAATAACATACAGAACATGGTCTGGGACGATTGTTCGCAGGACATCAAATTGGCCACTCTAGACCTCAGTCTTAACGGCATGGAAACGTTCGAACTGTCGCCCCGAATGACCAGGAAGTCACACTGGACAGTTCAAAGGCTTTACCTGAACGGGAACAAGTTAACATCTCTATAGTGGGATTTCTTCTGTATTGTTACTTTTGTGTCTGATTTGGACCTACGGGACAACAGACTGATACATTTACCAGAATTGTGTATGCCTTCACAAGGTGGCCCATTTCGGTTAATGAAATTGTCAGAGAATCCCATTCAGTGCTACTGTGAGCTGGCATCCCTGTGGGCAATTATGGGACATGGCACCATATGTTCGAATGAATTGCCGGATAGAAACAATTCTTCTGTGTTGCTCAGCGAATTTTGGAAACACAATTGCATCAAGAATAGAAATCTATCCATTGTCAGCTCAAAATCCATGTCCTTGTCGCCATCCGTTTTCTCAGCAGCGCCTTTGGTTTATTACAGTTTACACATCGACATTTGCATCGCATCTCCTCTAGCCAAGCCGACCACATCATAGAGTTCTCCATATCACCTTGGTAGTTTTGTCTAGTGGAAGGTGAGAGTTCATTCTGAGGAAGTTGTTTTCCCCAAAGTTTCACAAGTTCACATGTATTTTCAAGCTTACGAGTCATCGCAGTTTTCAAATGCAAAATGCCACTTCTTTAGTTGTATCCCCAAACTTTCACCCTTTATTTTCAAGCTTATCAAGCTTCAAATGCAAAATGCCACATCTTGCCGGAATGCTGGTCTTCAAATCCTCGAGGAAGCGCCTTAATCTTCGCATTTGTTGTACTAGTTTGATCGCGGTGTATTTTGTACATTTATCCAGTTGTATTATATGAAGCAGATACCGCAAAACTGAATTTCATAATTCAACTGACGATCCAAATGCTGAACTGCTCACACGTGTGATAATACACTAAAGTGAAAAATATTTGGTATTTATTCCAGCCTGCATTCCTATGTGTCTGCGTGGAAAAACTTTCAAGTCAGATGAGAATTATTTCCACATTGGGGCCATTATATATTATGGGTAAAAACAGCTTGACATGAATTCCCGGAAAAGACCTTCCGCTAAAAACGACTATTCGGTTGTTTTATTGATAATTTTGATTCAATTTGCTTTGGTGTGATTGATGTGTGCACTGAATAGGTACACGTTATATTACAAATTGTCAGATTCACATCACAAAAATGTTTTTGGTTCTGAATGCTGCTGGTTTGATACAAAAATCCTGTCCAAGTCAGGCATTGTGAGTTATCTTCTCTGGGAAATTTTACTTACATGTATTTCCAGTAGGCATCAGATTCGACTCTCAGTATTCAGCTATACGATTCTAAATGCAATGATAAAGATATGCTCTAAAATTGTACTTTGTGAATCACCAATTTGATGTCTGTGGTTTAGGTCGGAGACTAAACTGTACTGAGGGTTTGGTGTATGCAGAATGTAAACTCATTCATATTGAAATTGTATTTAAACGACATCATGTCTAAAAGATAAGTTAAATTACCACCTCTGGTTTGAGGATCATACAAAATGATCCGATGTTAATGAAGCTGCTCTAGTCCACCTGCCTGAATGTTGTCGGCCGCCCCTCCGTTAGGAGAAATGGGTTTACAATAAATCAGCAACGTATTCAACCAAAATGGACTCTGTCTTTATTGTATCCTAGGCTACAAAGACTTCGGGACCTCCTTAGGCCGAGCCACCAGATACATAGCTACATGTAAGACGGTTATGAGAATAACATCTCCAGTACTCCCCGTGAACCCCTACGTGAAACTATCCAGCTCGCGTTCAAGCTCAGGTCGTTTGGTAGCGGAAACTTTCTCATTGGCGAGCTGGTTGAGGATGCTGCGTAAATTCTGACAGAGTAATACAGCACAATTACAAGCGTCTGACCCGTCATTCAAATAAATAAATAAATAAATAAATAATTAAATTCATTCATTCATTTTATAGAATTAATTTCACAAAGTTATTAAACAAACAAAATAACAAATATATTCAAGGTCTATGTGATCCATACAATTCGGCACCATACTTTTCTATAAACATCGTTTCTTTAACATCCAATAAGGCTTGATTCTCATTTAGTACTTTGTAAAAAGGGAAAACTTTAAATGAAGGGGTCAAATGTATGGCACACTGTCTGATGTGTCGGCTGACCGGGAGATTACAATGGTTTTCATTATTAATCTGTTGGCGGTGAACAGTTAATCTAGATCTTAAATCTGTGGTGTTTTTCACAGCCCTGACAAATCAGTGCGTATACAACATATTTACTGTCACATGACATGTTGAATTTAACCTCAAACACAGAATTTGTGTCATTGAATTTAATGTCCTTCTAGTATATGGATACATGCGCCACATTTCGATCTGCAACATTTCGCGACCCGTGCGTGTAACTGGCTTTCCGATAAACGAGCTTTTGTAAGAATCTTCTTAAGATTTCGGGCTTGTCTCTTGCTATTAATAAAAGATGAATTTTTAACAATATCTTTCATTCTAGCACTGTTGTTTAGAATAGGTTACGTGTTTAGCACTATCGGGAAATGTTATTATTATTCGGGTTGTGTGTAGTGACGAGAGGTATAACATTTCCGTTTTTGGCTTCAGCAGATGACTGACGAAGTTCGCTTACGGGCGGAGCAGATGCCTTCCTTATTCCCTTATCAATAAGGCCCTCTGGGTAGCCTCGAGAGATTAAAGAGATTTTCAGCTCAGTTAATCGTAGCGCCCGAATATTGAGATCTATCACGATAGTGCAGATTCGGCGTGCCAAAGTGTAGGGAATATTTTCTCTGGTGCGTCTTAGATGGTTGGAGTGGAAGTAGAGATATAGTTGTGTGTCCGTTGGTTTTCTGTAAATGTCTGTGGTTATAGTTTCCCCAGATTTCAAAATAAGAATATCTAAGAGTTGTAATTTTATCCTGTATATGGCGAGATTCTGCTGGTGGACGTTTCGTCCCCGAGGCCCGCCCCATGTACAGACCTTTTGGTCTTTGATATATGTTGGCATTTGTGGGAAGTTGATGCTGGGTCGACGTCGGGCCTTACAGACTAGTCTTTTGTGTTAATTGCCGTCATTTACATCTGACGACGATACAGCTCACCAATCTCCAATGTACGAGTTGTCTCAGCGAAACAGCTCACCAATTACCAGTATACGAGTTGTCAGAGCATTTCCATCATAGCTCTCTAGATTTGCGTCTAATACCGCTTATGCCGGTGCTAGGGACCGTGTGGTCATATCATCCAAGTTGCCACATAAACAGGTACAATGAAATCGTACCTGAGATACAACACATATCACGAATCGTTAGATTCTTGGTATGTGCTTTAGAATAGGTTTACCAGAAGACTATTCTGTGAAGTCATGTGAAGCAGTCAGTATGTCGGCACCTCTTCCCATTTCCCTTATATGTGTTGTAATGCTCTCGTCACATGTTTCCATTGTAGAAGAAATCTGAGGCTGAAGGGAGTTAAGAATGTCATGCAATGACCCAAGGGGACCATTTTCAAGTGGCCAGAAAATGAAACAATCATCAAGAAATCTGCGCCAGTTTTCTTTGAATATCTGGCCGGAATTATCTCCATAAGAGGTGTTTATCTTGGCATATAGGGTCAGTTCCAGGTAACCCATAACCAGAGTTGTGTAAACAGGTGCCACTTTGGTCCCCATAGCCGTACCAAGGACGTGCATGTAGAAACGATCATTACAAAAACAAGTTGTTGTTCAAAATGAATTTCAAGCTATCTAAGATAAAATCCTTCTTAAAACGACTGTGAAGCGTTGAAGGGAAATTATCGAGCCAGTACTTGACGGCTTCAAGGCCTAGGCTATGCGGAATGTTACTGTATAGACTGTTTACATCAAATATAGCCATTTTAATTGCAGAGTCCACTTGATCTGGCAGGCCGTTTCTGAGGCCCACCATTCCAACAGTCTTGTTTGTACAGGACCACTGGTTTCTGTTCTCACCTTTTTTTTCTCCAGGTCTTTTTTGATTTCCTTTTGATTCTCACTGTCCGAATGGTTGGTTGCGACACGACATTTCTTATGGATGAAATCTGTCCGCTGTCCCCTGTGTTCGTATGGCGTTGAAAAAACTCTGTTTCCATGAGTTGAGCTTCCGGTTCCAGATATTGCCGATATTTCTCTTCTCCTTGGAAAAATCGCTTTCTAGTAGATTGTTGGTGACTGTGCGAAGGGAGCCATACGTGTTTTCAACATAATCTCTCAAGCTGGTGCAAATATTATTGGCTGTTGTTCCGCCATGATTCGGGTCAGCGTTGCGATCAGGTAATGTCACTTCTGTGAAAGACTTGAGGTCAAACCACAGATTTAAGATCTAGATTAACTGTTCACAGGCAACAGATTAATAATGAAAACCATTGTAATCTCCCGGTCAGCCGACACATCAGACAGTGTGCCAAACATTTGACCCCTTCATTTAAAGTTTTCCCTTTTTACAAAGTACTAAATGAGAATCAAGCCTTATTGGATGTTAAAGAAACGATGTTTATACAAAAGTATGGTTCCGAATTGAACGGATCACATAGACCTTGAATATATTTGTTATTTTGTTTAGTTATCAACTTTGTGAAATTAGAAGATTTCATGCAATACAAATACGTATTTATCAAACTGTTGAAGCATGTCACATCCTGAAAATACTCAATTCTGCTTCACAGACCAATTATGTTTGATTTTGATTATTGTTTATTGCATGTATTGTACTTATTCCTACGAAGTAGGCTACAGATCGCAAATTGTCCGGTAATGAGTGAATGAGTGAGTCAGTCAGTCAGTCAGTCAGTCCATCCGAATCCTTTCGTCGGCAAAATAAGGAGAACCGTTGACATTAGAACCTTGATTTTTGGCATGAACTAATGCATTGTTACCAGCAAGTTCTGAGCTGACCGAATTCTGATGAAAATTTGATTTATAATTATTTTTTTTATTATTTATTGATGGCTCAGCGAGTGCACTGTCATGCCCATCGGGAACCCTTGGCTGTATTTTTCACTGTATATATAACACAGTACAAAACCTGGTGGGATATGCCATCCGTAATTGTTTTAGGAGCTAGAGATCACAGCAGTGTAGCTGGGTCACCCCCAATAGGCCTATAAACAGATCAGAATAACAGTCTGATAGGCTTGAGATTCGGGAATGCAGTTAATACTGCCATGGTGTAATAATTAAATTGTTCTTAGCGGTCAGAGCAGGGGAGACAAAAATAAACAGATCTGTCTGGGAGTTAAAAAAATATCACAACAGATGGTACCGGTATTACATTAAACCATTGACAGTGCAGATTCTATGAGTTCACATGTTGACGTCTTTATTAATTTATTACCGTCCCAGGGGACATTTGAACAGCTGCTTTTCACTTGAGACACACACTTTTGCTATATACACACATGTTTTGATTAAGTGCTACATTATGGGAAACGAAATTAAACAGATATGTAACCAATATTAAGAGGCTGTATTTAAGATGCTAAGTACAATCCCCAAATTCTACATTCATCAGATTGCCGATACCCAAAATGTGTGTTCTCATATATCCAGATAACAACGTGATCTGGAGATGCTATTTATTCGTCTTGTACCGGTCATGCTCAGGAGAATGACATAGCATCATTATTATCTTGTGCTGAGAAGGTGTTGGTCTTGAGTTGAATTACCGTAAACTAAATAAATGCTACCTTTATACTATAGGACTATATATAAGAATTTGTTGTATTGTTGGGAAAATAATGCGATTGAAAAAGTTGTTTTGGTCCTGGACAAGGGCACTGAAAACCATTAAAGAGATGTAAATGTATTTTCACACGTAAAGCCTGAAATCTACTGAACATTTTATTATTCAATCTGTTTCCTTTAGTTAAAAAATTGTAAAATTAAATCGGCGATCGTTATTTATTTTTGGAATGAAAGCGCATTAGGAGACTGTTACCAACAAGTTCTGAGCTGATCTATTTGATGAAAATTTCTGGTGATTTTTGATGAAAATCACTGGTGATTCTGACTTGGGCAGTACCCATCTTAATATAGGCAGGATTTCAACTGGGGGTGGGAATTCCAAGAGTTCAGTTCGCGTCGGAGTCCTAATGCCTACCCTACTTCGTCGGTCCTGTGACGTTATGTTTGAATTATCCCTTTTAATCTCCCTTATTGTGACCAACTGTCTCTATTAATGTCAGCATGTTATCAAGCCACTGCTTGTTTGAGCCAGGCACGTCGTCTAGCGACCGTTGTACCCTGTATTTGTATATATACCAGTCTGTCATTTGAAAACAGTATTCCTTGAGAAGAACATTACTTTCGAAACTGTAGTCGGAATATAATGATGTAGAAAGTTGGGAAGGTTTTTTCGTTCTTTTTGTTATATTACTGATCCACGCCAGCAAACTTCTTTTTTTACCTATACTGACAGACATACATTAGTCAATATATGAATCTTTGCATAGCACTAACATGCTAAAACTAAACTAAAAGTATACAGTGCTAAAAACTTGCCACTCTTAAACTCAGTCTATTCCGTCATGGATTAGGCAACTGCCTCCAATGAAAACGTTTGAATTTGTCATAAGTTGTGGCATGGCGGACATCTAATGGTAAAACATTACAGATTTTGGGGGCAGAATATTTAAAAGAATTATCTAAAAATGTCGTATTAGAACGAGGTAAAACAATATTATCTCTTCCTCTTGTTCCATATCCGTGAACTTCATTCACATAAGTATATCTATTGTTGAGATATTGCGGTACTAATCCATTTAAACATTTATACGTCATGTAAGCTTTGTGGTAATTAATTCTGTTGGTTAGGCAACTCCAATTTAAAGTGCTTAAAACATGTTCACTCGGCGTTCTGGGTTTAACTTGCAATATGATTCTACCAGCTCTACAGATTAATTTTTGGACTCTGTTTAAATTACATTTGGCACCATTGCCCTAAACAACATCTACGTAATGAATAAACAGGCTGGATAGTTGTTTGAAATATTTTCTTCGCTATTTCATCGCTCACATAACGTCTGTAACACTCCTAGTCGTGACGATATTTTGTTTCACATTTTCTCGACATGAGGTTTTCAATTTAATAATGGGGGGGGGGGGAATTTGGCTTAATGTCACACTCAAGTTTGTATCACTCATATGGTAACAGTCAGTTTGGTTGGTGGAGGAAACCGGAGAACCCGGAGAGAACCACCGCCCTTCGGCAAATAACTGACAAACTTTCACGCATGGACCATTTAATAATGGGTCAAAGTATGAGACGAGATATTTCAAATAATCGATCAGGCGAATTACTTCAGTGTTAACAGTCAGGCTGATCTCACCATCTCTAGCAACTCGGTGTTGTGAGTCAAATACCATACATGAAGTCTTTGAAACATTAAGTGTCAGTTTGCTATCAATAAGCTAGCTTGTGATATTGTTAAGATACGAAGACAAAGCAAGTTCAATCTCTGTTGTCGTTCTAGCTGAAAAGAATAATGCCGTGTCATCAGCATATAACACTACTTTACTGTTATTTACACATAATGGCAAATCGTGTATGTAAAGGGTAAACAGGAGAGGTCCCAAGATGGAGCCTTGATGGACACCATAATCAATTACCATTGGATCAGACAGAACCTCGTTACACACTAACTGTAATCTGTTTTCTAAGTATGCATTGTACCAGTTCATGTCACTCCCCTTTACTCCCATTTGGTGGAGTTTCTTGTAGCAATACAGTTCTGTCAATGATATCGAAGGCCTAGTTCAGGTCAAGAAATATGGCACCTGTTAGAAGACCATTTTTCCTGTTTTCTTACAAATAAGCAGTTACATCGATTAACGCTGTTGTAGTCGAGTGCTTAGGTCTGAAGCCTGACTGATGTGAATTAAGAATGTTAGTTTTATACTTGCACAATTGTCGACGAACAAGTTTTTTTGAATACTTTCATCACCACTGGTATCATTGATATACGTCTATAATTACCGGGTTCAGTTTTCGGTCCTTCCTTGAATACAGCGGTCACGTTTGCCTTTTTTCAGTCAGTTGGGAGTTCATCAGTTGTCAGGGATCTGTTAAATATACACTGTAATGGGTAGGATATTTCAGTGGCTGCAGATTTGATTAATCTTGAGTGAAGTCCATCAAGTCCAGGGAATTTGTTGCAGTCGTGTTCAGTAAGCAATTTACCCACTTTAGTGATATTTAGTGGTGTGAAAGTGGAGTTCACATTTTGCAGCATAGGTTGATTCTTTGTCGGTGATGTCGGTTTGAATTTGGCTGCAAGTTCTGATCCCACAGTGGAGAAAAACACATTAACAGCATTTGCTATACCCTTTTTGTCCGTTTCTTCTTGGTCATCTATGTGGAGTTCCGTTATGTTAGAATGTTTTGCTGAGAAAATAAGCTTTCTTATTGCCGCCCAAAATTTATTCGGTTGGTTCAAATTATCAGCAATAAGTCAATCGAAGTAGTTTCTTTTGGCTTGAAATATAGCCTTTTTGACACAGTTTTTTTGTTTTTATATGTTCAGTCATCCTCAGGGGTTTGGGTTTTGTTTCGTTTGTTTCGCCAGTAATCCCGTTGATAGATTTCATCCCTGATTCTGTCAGTAATCCAATGAGCGGGATCTTCTCTCACACGCCTAGTACGTGTAGGCGCATGTTTGTCGATGATTTCCATGAATAATGCCTTAAAGTAATTCCAGCTGTCGTCCACAGAGTCAAAGATAGTTAGGATATACCAAGGTATGGCCTTGATATCGTTGATGAAGGCAGATTCTGTGAAGTTTGTGAAGTTCCGTGATGTTATAAACTTAGGCGCTCGCTGAACCTTTCCCACTCTCAGCATGTTCACCAAGTCATAGTCTGATATGCCAAGGGGAATAACTCCCGATTCTGTTACTTTGCCGGGTTTGTTCACAATCATATGATCAATGCAGGATTTTGACTCAGGGGTTATACGAGTTGGGTTTTTAATTAATTGTTCACGGTTATGGTCGTTCAGTACATCAACCAGTTGTCTGGTATGTGGAAGAAGTGGCTTGGGTAGGTAAGGTATCACAGTTTGTATCTCCCAGAATATAGAATTCGTGTTCTGAGAGCTTATCAAGGTCCTGAGAAAAATGTCCCGATATAGATGGGTTTTGTTGATGGTAAGTTTATTTCTGTCAGAGAAAGTTCGATCTGAAGTCATGTGACGCAGTCAGTATGTCGGCACCTCTTCCCACTTCCCTTATATGTGTTGTAATTTTTTCCTGTATATGGCGAGATTCTGCTGGTGGACGTTTCGTCCCCGAGGCCCGCCCCCTGTATAGACCTTTTGGTCTTTGATATATGTTGGCACTTGTGGGAAGTTGATGCTGGGTCGACATCGGGCCTTACAGACTAGTCTTTTTGTGTTAAGTGTCGTCATTTACATCTGACGACGATACAGCTCACCAATCTCCCATGTACGAGTTGTCACAGCGAAACAGCTCACCAATTACCAGTATACGAGTTGTCAGAGCATTTCCATCATAGCTCTCTAGATTTGTATCTAATACCGCTTATGCCGGTGCTAGGGGCCGTGTGGTCATATCATCCAAGTTGCCACATCAACAGGTACAATAAAAGCGTACCTGAGATACAACACATATCACGAATCGTTAGATTCTTGGTACATGTATATATGTGCTTTAGAATAGGTTAACCAGAAGACTATTCTGTGAAGTCATGTGACGCAGTCAGTATGTTGGCACCTCTTCCCACTTCCCTTATATGTGTTGTAATTATCTACAGCTCGAATATGATTCACCATATAATACGCCTCCACTACTGTGTCTCCTCTGGATATAATAGTATATCCTTCTATGTCGATTTCCTCATCAGAGAAAAAGTTATCAATTCTACTTTCCAAGATAGTCAATATATCAAGTGATTTCAGTTCCATTGCTGTGCACAGTCCTTCAATGTGGCCCGAAACACTATTTATATTGATGTGGCCTATTTTGAGACCCTTAGTTGCTATCTTCTGAACATTAGAAGGCTTGGCTGATTGGTTAATTACAATATCGGGCAACTGTTCGAAGAAGGAATCAGAAAAGTTGAAGCATGAACATACCTTGCAAATATACAAACTGTCAGAATGTTTTCTACGAAAACAAGACAAGTGCTTTCGGACGAGATGGCGGAAGCGGTGCGAGTGCAAGAATTTCTCCCCACTGCGGAAGGCATCACCAAGCTTGTGAACAGTGTCCGAAGTGATATTTAATAAATACGGTCAACAACAATATTCCCTAAAAATCCAATGTAGCAGTTCTCCCTGAACTATATCGTAATTCTAACCAGACTGTCTTCCAAACTGATGTCCACGGCAAAACAGAAACTCCCCAAGTAGGCAAAAATGCCATCTCAATGATGCCTATGTGTGCGTTTTGACACTTGAACAGTACAGAAAATTCCGTTAGGCCACTCCAATTAAATTGTTCTGTCTCATATTCTGAGAAGGACAGCGTGTTGAGAATATCTGCGTCACTGGCATGCGATTGGCCCATAAAAACGTTCTTTAACCTAACAACGTTTTGTAGACTCGCGTGCTTCATCTCTTTGTTGATGACGTGACGGCCTGTGGCGGGAACCCCAGGAACAGATCCATTATGCGGATACAGTATCGACAGGTATAATGTGATTCGTTTCGCTTAACGATGCCTTAAGGCCAGTGATTGAACATAACTGTATGTTGTGATATACATGCATGCCCTACATGGACCTTCCCTGATTTTCTGCCTTCCGTTATCACTCTTGCATTTGGTGAAATGATTTCTTTAGACAGACTAAGAGATTTGGATTTTACATTCCTCCAGTAACCCCTCAATATGTTGCTAGCTACCTTGCCAGTCTTGATACTACACAAAGTAGTGGTCTTGATAATCTGGGTACCAGGTTGCTAAAAGCAAGTGCTGACATTATTGCTCCAAGTTCGACAATCATAATGAATCCTAGTCCTTGATAGAAAAATGGACACAAGCCATCCATGATGAAGAAATAGTTCGATCCATCATGATTGATTTCAAGAAGGCGTTTGACCTGATAGATCATAATGCTCTTCTGGCTAAACTAAAAACGTATGGTTTAATGAGTCTGCATTAACATGGGTGTTCTATCTCAGGTCACGATTTCAGAAAGTTTGCCTTTGGCAATGTTTTGTCTGAACCTCTTAATGTTAATACAGGGTTACAATAAGGTTCAATTCTTGGACCACTACTATTGTTTATCCTGTATATGAATGCCTTTATTTTATGTATGAAGGTTAAGATGTTGAAACGTATGACGATGACATTACTGCGATGACATGCCTCATCAAAATATTTGACAGTCTTGGAATTACAAGCGTCTAGTCCGTCATTCATAATCCAGCCGTCGTCCATTAGAGAATATCCGCGTCCATAATCCAGAGACCTATTCCATTTTCCATATAACAGTATTAGCACCTAATTTAAAAAGACAATCATAGTATACATAAACATAGGCTTGTTTCCTGCAAGAGAGAAGCGGTCAACAGTTTTCAATGATGCCGGCAAGACATCATGATGTTCCAAAAATATCAAATCCGTATCGCTGATCAGTATTCTTAATCCATAATATTCGTTGTAAAGTCGTCATCTAAGAATGATGTATCTCAGTCACGCTTTGTTTGTGACTGTTCATATGAGTACCATGAGGTTCTTGAAGTACATGGGTTCATACGGCCCCTAGCCCCGGGGAAGACATAATTAACAGTGGCATGAGTCAAGCTTGTACATGGTGCACTGGAAAGAAAATGGTTTTTCAATCCGGTTAAAACTAAGGCAATGTTAATTGGATCTTCTCAGAAACTAACACAATGTGGTAGGAATTCTTTCAACAACACAACCATTGACAACCTTATTGAAACTGTTTATAATCAAAAATTGCTTGGCCTACACCTGAATAAAAGTCTGTCCTGGCAATTCCATATTGACCACTCTAGGTTACTATCCGTCCTGAGGAAGCATGAGAAAATTCTACCACAAAACTCGAGGCGTTTATTTTATAATGGCTACATTGTACCTCGTATCAATTACTGTCTTAGTATCTGAGGAAACTGTTCGAACCAGCTGTTAATAGAATACACAAACTTCAGAAGTCTGATGCTCGCCTTTTCCTGGACAGTCCTAAGCACACACTTTGAGAAGAACTCTTGAGGTCACTACAATGGCAAACTGTTCATATGAAGTAACTGTTTATTTATTACCCGACTCCACACAAAAATCTTAGATCTGCCAACACGAGTCCTATTCTCACGTACTGGAATTTTGAAGAAAAGTTTGTCCTACTCTGGACCGGTCATCTGTGATTCCCTACTCTCTGAAACTCAACATGCTTCTTCAATTCAAAGATTCGAAACATTTTATTTCAAACACAGAGCCTCATAAAATGTATGTGTTAAACTAAATGTACATGCATATATTGCCATCTACCTTATTTCTTCTAATTATTCAGATGGCAAAACTTAACTTCAGGCTACGGTGGAGAGAAATTCTGCAAACATTCTACAGATTTCAGAAGCTATCTTTGTAGTTCTTGGGACAAATAACATATCCATGCCACAATATTTAGCCTCAGTTGATATAGAGATGGATTTGTTCTTCTTCCAGTTCTAAAAATACTGTTCGAAAAATAGAGGAAATAGAGTATGTAAGTATATATTAATTGTATACTTTGTTTCATGGTTTGTGTGTGTCCGTGTTGGGGTGCCTCAGGGAACATCAGCATTTACTGTTGACTGAGTGTACGGTGTACATCACCCTAATGAAATTTAAAAATTAGGTAACATTTATATCCAGTTATTCTTAAGGTAATCTTTTCTTGGTGAAGCAAAAGTACTAGTGCTGGACGAGGCTGGCTCATGCGAGACTCGAGTCGAACCCACGCCTTCAGAGTTCGGCACCCAATCGCCAGCAGTAAACGAAAGTTCCCTAGACCATTAGACCACCTCAGCTTCTACAAAAGAGGAAGATCGGTGATCGGAATCTAAATTACGTACATTTACTACCTCTCTGGTAGAATGAAAAATGGCACACCTCGATATATATAAAGCCGATATTATAGATATTCTAATCTCATTTAGAAAGTAGGTATCATTTATATGGATTTATTTTTAGGACGACACTTTCTTGGTGAAGCACACTACTAGTGCCGGATGGGTCAGGCCCGTGCGCGACTCTGGGGTCGCGGGTTCGAGCCTCACACGGAACTGACCAATCAAACACTAGTGCTTTACCAAGAAAGTGTCATCCTAAACATAAGTAGATATAAATGTTACCATACCTACCTTCTAAATGGCATTAGTATATTTATAATTTCGGCTTTAGGAGCTGTGTCATAATTGAGCCTATCACGGGGGGGGTTAATGTACGTAATCTAGACTCTGATATCCGAACTTCTACTAAAGCTGAGGTGGCTGAGTGGTATAGAGCGTTTGATTTCCATCTGTGTAGAATCAAGGTTTTCCACTGTGTGATCATGGACCCTTATCATGTGCAGCTGAGAACAGATAGCACAAGTTGATGACGTGGGGTTGATCGTATTCGACATCCCTTGGTCGCCGAAAGACTCAACAATGACTCATATTATGCGTCAATTGTTTTGGTATACTTTCCGACGAAAGGTGCAACATTTTTCTCCTTTTGGAAACTCTTGTGGGCTCTATTCTGCGAGTCCTTTATCTTTTTATTGACATTCCATGAGTTAGTCAAAGATTCTTCCATGCAACTGGTCTGTTTCTTGTGTATTGGGAGAACGCTTTCGTTCTCTCTTCTGTCGACAGATAGCTCCAGGACTGACAACTCAGTGCAGTCCGAACACTGGCTGTCCAAACGACCGTACGTTCCTGGAGCACTGGTTTCGGTGGGGAGCCGCTTCTTGGGCATCGAGTACTCCAATTTCTTCCAAAATCGGTACAGCTTTTTTTCGCCGTCAATGTTGTCAGCATTCCCGGGCCACTCGATGTACGTGACGGATTTCAAGATGTGCTGAAGATTTTTATCGGGGATATCCAACCCTGCGATGTCTTCATACATGATGGGAATGATCTTATGACGCCTGAGTAACATTTCGTGTTGAGCTTTCTGATACTCGAGGCGACAGAACTCGCTTAGCACGTACCTTGGCGAGAGAACGAGGATCGTGCGGTGACTCTGCTCAACGGCGTGTATAATGTTATCCGCAATGGCTGGAAAACAGAAAGAAAGGGGCAGAATTTAAGGATACAGGAATTATGTTGTGCAACCGAGGCATTAAGGGAGATAAATCTAGCATACAATGAATGCATGCAGCATCGTACCAACAACTGTTATCTCTTCTGCTTACCCAGCCCGATGTGACATAATATTTGATTCGCGAATACAATGAATTCGAGGCAGCGAGCGTGATCTGAGGATCACCTGATATGGGGCTATCTCAACGACGACCCACTTCCCCAGCATCGACCATGCTCTATGAAGTTCGTTCTTTCAATTTTCTGGCCTATTGGTTTGATGGCTGTCAACCTATCGTTAATGCATGCTCGTCCCGCGAGACTCGTTTCTGTGAGTAGAGTCTCTCGGGTAAGTGGGACCCATTCCGCCAACTTAGAGGGGGAGGGGCGTATTAGATGTGGTCACCATTAACTGCTTTCGTCAAAGGACGGCGCTAAGCTACACAGATTAATCTCTCTGTAATTGTACTTAATTACACGACTTTAATGACATCTACTGAGTGATGATTGAGTGTGAAAACGCACTAGAAACTAATGCACTATTTGTTCGCAATTATCTGTGAAACGGAGCAATATGAGTTGTCTCCCTTGTTCAGATTGTTGCTCGACGTTTAGTAATAAAGGTCAAAACAGATCACAAATATTTTTTATTTCTGGGTTACAATTAACAGGAGGAGGAGGGAGGGAATTTGGGTTAATGTCACACTCAAGTTTGTTTCACTCATATGGTGACAGTCAGTTTGGTTGGTGGAGGAAGCCGGAGTATCCGGAGAGAACCACCGCCCTTCGGCAAGTAACTGACAAACTTTCACACATGGACCAGCTGGGCTCGAACCCGTGCCGGTTCAGCGGTGTGAGGCTAGCGGTCATCATACAATTAACAGATGTTTGCTAACTATCCGTATTGTGATTGTATTCAGAAAGATTGGTAAACTGATCACCAAAACTAGTCCAATAATCTCTTCAATTAATAAACAAAGTAGCTATTAATTTTGATAAAACCCACTGATGTATTTCTCCGAGAATATAAGGAGATCTAATGCCAACATTATTCACGTGAATTGTAATAAAGTCACGAGTCTCAGAGCGATGATGTCGGAGACAGCCTCGCTGTCAAAATGGGTGGATGGCTCTAACCAGGTCGGGAAATGTGCCTCTTCAATTTTGGAGGTAAAAAAGTTCGTTTTTCTTGAATAACTCAGAAAATATGAACAAAATAGCATTTTCTTCTGAATGGCGCATACATTGATATATTTTTATTGATAGTTTTTTCAAATTGTCATTTCAACACGTTCGAACAAGTTAACTATAAATCCTGTCAATGGCAAAATGTGTTAACATATGTAATAATATATCAATTTATGCGCCATTTAGAAAAAAAATGCTATTTTGTTCATATTTTCTGAGTTATTCAAGAAAAACGACCCTTTTTACCTCCGAAATTGGAGAGGCATATGTCCCCGACCTGCTAACTCACACGAAAGTCGTTATCTCACTAGAGGCTCAACTCTCTATATTGAGATTAATGGTTTGCGCTGCTCTCATCCGCTCCCTGAATTTGGTTCAAGAAAGCGCTCATAAATAATCGACTTAAATGGTATCACGTGGCAAGGAATCTCATAGGATGGGTAGTGACAAGGTACCAGTAACCAAATACCTATCTAACCAGGTCTTAAGTGCATGTTTTGCTTCATAGTCTCGCTTGAAATGTAATGAACCATGCTAATGAGAGTAAGCTCATAGACAATACACATGTTTTCAAGCTTTCGTAGTAAAGCTGGTCTGTTTTGACAGACGAGCTCTTGCAGCTCACCCAGTCCTATGTTGCAGTGCTCACAGATCAACTAGTAATCTCTGGTGGTTAAAATTATGTACTGGACAGGAAATCAGTGGCCATATATTGATATGCGTCATCAACATATGAACTTTACAATCAGCCGTGTTCTACTCTAGTTGAGAGTTGCGTCCCCTTACCGTTTCTGAAACAGTTGTTTATTTTAAGAGTTAGCTCCCCTTAATCTGTGTTTCTCTTGCACACACAGATTACGATAACGTTGATTTGAATTTATACCCAGATAAACAGTGTATTAAAATTTTTATTTATTACTATATATACTTTAAATTACTACCGTAAACAACCAATAGCTATTAAACCCAGGCAAGCAGAAAAAAATCAGAGGATATAATTGGATTTCACATACATATTAGGCCGTCCACACTTGATTCCTGGTTTTTCGGTCAGTCGCCCGCATGTCATTTAACCTACCGCTTGTTTTTTTCATTATTTAAGTGAGGAATAATGAAAAGTAAGACCCAACTCACATCACTTTTGATAAAAGGTCTGACCTGTAACAAGGAATCAAGTGTAATTAGTCTTCAGGTCATGATATACAGTAGTCCGAGCTTCCTTTAACCCGTAACCATGCGACGACAGAGAGTATATTAGGCAAAAAGATTGTCTTTGTCTGGGACAATTTATAATATGCTATCTTTCGTCGTGTGGCCAGGGGTCAGAGAGAGCTCGGACTAGATATACCGATATAACAAGTTGGCATCGTCTCTGGCCCGAATTCGTCCAAGAAAACCGTACCATGACAGACAGCGGATTTGCAATAACGGAAACTATAGCTATTTTATTATTAGAAGATCCGAATCAAATTCATGAACTCCGAATATGCCCATATTTGGGAGAATTAAGAGCCAAACGATGAGCTGTATATTTCATCTCCTGTGTCGGCACCCACTTCTCTCATATGTGCTGTAATTTTTACTTGTATATGGCGAGATTCTGCTGGTGGACGTTTCGTCCCCGAGGCCCGCCCCCTGTACAGACCTTTGGTCTTTGATGTATGTTGGCATTGTGGGAAGTTGATGCTGGGTCGACATCGGGCCTTACAGACTAGTCTTTTGTGTTAAACGCCTTCATTTTCATCTGACGACGATACAGCTCACCAATCCCCAGTGTACGAGTTGTCACAGCGACACAGCTAAGTAATTACCAATATATGAGTTGTCAGAGCATTTCTATCATAGCTCTCTAGATTTGTATCTAATACCGGTTATGCCGGTGCTAGGGGCCGTGTGGTCATGGCATCCAAGTTGCCACATGAACAGGTACAATAAAAGCGTACATGAGATACAACACATATCACGAATCGTTAGATTTTTGGTATGTGCTTTAGAATAGGTTAACCAGAAGACCACACTGTGAAGTCATGTGGCTCTGTCAGTATGTCGGCACCTCTTCCCACTTCTCTTATATGTGTTGTAATTTTTACCTGTATATGGCGAGATTCTGCTGGTGAACGTTTCGTCCCCGAGGACCGCCCCCCTGTACAGACCTTTTGATCATTGATATATGTTGGCATTGTTGAAAGTTGATGCTGGGTCGACATCGGGCCTTACAGACTAGTCTTTTGTGTTTAAATGCCGTCATTTTCATCTGACGACGATACAGCTCACCAGTCCCCAGTGTACGAGTTGTCACAGCGAGACAGCTCACTTCTCTTATATGTGTTGTAATCACATATCAGTATCCATGTTTGTTTTGACTTGGGAACGCGCAAATTTTGTTTATGTGTAGGATAGATGCAACATGAAAATTCAACTCCCAAAAAAACTTTGGTCCTATGCAGACTAAAAAACGTCCTATAGTCTGTCCATTTTAATTAGTCGTCTGCTTTGGAGCTTGTCAATAATCAGCAATCAACTCTGCATACATTTTCTTTTTTTTTTGCATCGTGTAGAACAAACTGAACTCTACAAAATTACTACCATCATTTCGTGATATCGATAATTTGTATTTCTCTCCATATAAAACCCCAGTACAGTTGTTTCATGCATCGGGACTCAATTACTTAGGGAGATATCATAATGTATTCGTGTTGTCTAGCCCAAAGGTCAACAATGCCGTGTACAGTCATAGGGGTGAGTGCGGTTTATCATTCGGAATTTCACTGGGCACGGGATATAAGCGACACTCCCACGGACCGCCTGTTATTACTGTAATCGGCATCAATGACCTTTGTGCCAGTGAGCATGAATAGATTATGACGTCTCCTTATGTAATTGAGGCCCGGTACATAAACAACTGTACTGGAGTTTTATACAGAGAGAATTAAAAAATTGGTTCAAGCTTGATATATGATCGATATCACAGAGAAATGGTGGTCATTTTGTAGAGGTCAGTTTGATCTACAAGCTGTCAAAAAGAAAATTGTTGCAGGGTTAACAAATGATTTTTGACAAGCTCCAAAGTAGACGACTAATTAAAACGGATAGACTTTAGTACTATCTGAAATCTATACCACAAATTATTATTTGAGCATGTTTCAAGATCACATGCTGCATCCACAGTTCCTCTTGATGAACTATTTGTTTAGAGTGTATATAAACATTGCCAAAAATACCCTACTTATTTAAGATAATGCCCTAAAATTTTCTTGAAATAAGATAATTTTACTCAAAATAAGTTAAATTTTAAGATTTTTTTTTCTTGTTTAAGTAAAATTTGGAGTGGGGTAAGTATATTTTACTTAAACAAGAAAAAATTAAAAAAAAAAATTTATTTTTTCTTGTTTAGGTAAAAAGGTCCACCAGAGTAAAATTATCTTATTTCAAGAAAATTGTAGGGCATTATCTTAATTAAGTAGGGTATTTTTGGCAGTAAAACTATGTATTTTCACGAGGAGCTATCATTAGGCCCCTTTGGTAGGATTAACATGATTAAATTTGATATTTATGATGAGCAGATGACCAAAGTCTTGTTTTTGGGGGTCTGTGAAAAAAAAAAAAACAAAAAAAAAAAACAAAAAAAACGTATTGGTCCTATGAATATTCATGTTAAAACCAGTTCAAATCCTACACAAAAATACAACGAAATATTTTCAGTCCCGCCCCGGATAAAGTTTGCACGGTCTGCGAGGCACCTAGACCAGACCCGGCCTCTGTTTCATAATATATTTTGTAGGAAAAATGAAGGGAAATAACTATGTTTAAAGAAATAATTCATTTTCTTATTTTTCTCAAATTGTTTTTAAATCATTAAATGTCGTTGTATCATTGATAGACAGTACATATGAAAATAGAGACCCATGTCACACCCATATATGTCGTTCCTTCTCAGACACCAAAGAGGCCGTCCCCAACGTAAAGCCAATCTAATTAAAATTAAATCCTATCTGCTCCCCATTAATTTATTAAGATTGAATGTAAAGCATAAAACCATAAAGCCGAAGCAGCATAAAGCGAACAAATCTCGCATGTCGTCCGTTGTTTGACAGACCGTCATCGTTGCATTGAGCACGCTTTCGCACAGGGCTTAGCGGGGTATACAGACCTACATATGGAGGATGCAATTATAGATATTTAACAAACCTTCTCCGGGTACAAAATCCCGATAATGCAGGCACAGTCGGAAGTTGAGGTCCTTTTCCAGTTTCTTTTGAAGTTTATTCAGAACGAACAGTTCATCTGGTGAGGACGGTTCTCCTGGTTTAGAACCACTGTATGAGACGAATGCGTCGAATTCCTTTTCTCCTGTTAAAAATCAGAATCAGTTGAAATAATAGGACGCTGGTGATGTCAGCATACGCTGTAAGATTATTTAATTTGATATTTCGAAATAAACTCATTTTAAAAGTTTATCCTTTGATCTCTATAGACAACCGGTGGTTCAAGAAATTATTATCTGGTTTGGCTTATTGCTCGCCATGGATGGTTTTTTGAGAGAAAAAGACTAAAATTGGTCGTCAGCGGGATTCGAACTCACAACCCCGGCTAAACGCGCCGTTGCAGTAGCGACTGAGCTATGACGGTTCGTAGAAAATACATACGTTGATATTGCCCCTGTGACAACCTCCTCTCCTTGATGTGTCCCATTGGGCGCAATTAATTGGGATCGTCGGCTCGTAAGCCGTTGACGACCAAGTTATTCTTCCTCTCAAAAATAATTTCAATCAGTTTCACTGATATAAGAGGTTACTGTTATATTGGTATTTCTCAACATTTGGGCATCATTTTACCATTTCAGACTGTGCACATCCTCTGATACATTAAAAACCAAATGCTTATTGTGGGCGATTTAAGATTTCTTTCGCCCGATTAATAATTCAATATTATGCAATTGATATGTAGTGTAGAAAAACTATGCATTGTTGCTAAAGAGTAGCCTACGGGTAACATGGCAAATTTTATTATGGCTATATCGTATGAGAAATTGTAACTCGCATGTTTCTGAACATCGTCGATAGCAGTTCTGGATATAAATAGCTCGAGGGGTTTCCACTAAACCGAACCAATCAGTAAGCGCGCTGAAGCAGCTTATCAGGCCAATCCGCAACGAGGTTTGAGATTTGACTGGTTTGAAATTCATCGCCGGCCAGACTACCTGTGAAATCGACATCGGTGTCAAAGGGAATACCACAGGCTTCAGATACCAACGCGCTAATTCAAAACAACCGCTGGGGATGAAATGCACTAGATTGCGTAATAGACGCAACGACTCTAGAACTCATCCGAATCACCTAAAAGGTCCACCAGATAAAGCCTCTGCGAGGATTTAGGGATTACTGGGACTTGTGCAGATGGTTTCTCAAGAGACAAATGTGACGGTCTGGTAGTAATCACATGGACTCCCGTCACCGTTGTTAATTGATATTAGTAGGAGTCCCCCATCATGCATTGTTCTGGGGAATCCCCCTAGTAATAATACGAAACTGGGTAATGCGGCCTTTAGTGGGTAAAACAAGGACGGTATTTTCTATAAAAATGGGAAAATAACAACCTCGCGATTATAACATATGGAATATATTTCAACGTATACTCACCATCGTCAACAGGAGTCTGTAGCTTATGAACAATCTTCATAATCCAAAGAACCCTTTTCTTCCACAGAATATAAGGTAGGATGATCAACAAGGCGAGGAGGAGGACCAGTACGACCAGACAAGCACCCACTATGTACCAGTAAGTGTTAGATATCACCGGCACCTGAACCTCGTGTTTAAGTGGGACAGCTACAAGTCAGAAATAAAAGACATTGGCTCAGTCATAATATTTGCATTTCAAACGCTAAACGGGCCCTCGGTGGCCGAGTGGTCTAAGGCGCTTCGCTGGTGATCGCTAGCCTCACACCGCTGAACCGGCACGGGTTCGAGCCCAGCTGGTCCATGTGTGAAAGTTTGTCAGTTACTTGCCGAAGGGCGGTGGTTCTCTCCGGGTACTCCGGCTTCCTCCACCAACCAAACTGACTGTCACCATATGAGTGAAACAAACTTGAGTGTGACACTAAGCCTAATTCCCTCCCTCCCTCCCTCCCTCAAACGCTAAACTAAATGATCACAGTAAGACCTAACAACGTCTCGATTCCTGGACCTTGCGAGTGTTAAAGTGTTACTATGGTACTTGTGTAAGTCTAGTTACGTCAAATTCAAGATAATGATGTGAATAATAAAACGTAATAAATTTTTCTCCAACATTTAGGCGTATTCTGTCTCATAAGATTCAAAGGCAGCTTTCTACAGTGGGAGAGAAAGCGTCACTGCCTCTTTCAACGCCAAATACGTCATACTTCGAGCGTCCATCACAATCTGGGACGTTGCGGCAATTCAGAGAATGAGGTAGACTGGTACCCTTCCAGTCTAAGGGTATACTGGGTACCAGTCTAACTCAATCGACCCAACGTTATTAGACGACGGCGGCCAGTCAAAGAATGAAGTAGATTTCTAAAAATGTTGTGTTGTGGCGTGGTAAATCGTTCCATAATAACGCCAGAAGTTCTTCCAGGTGATCGGTGTATGTACAAACTCGGATAATATCAGTATCTTAATGACTTTTATCAGAAGTCCATAAAACTGAACTTCTGCTTATATGAAGATTGTTCACCGAATATGAAGATGACTAAGGTGCTCCAAATTGTCTACGCATCCACATGTATATTCTCCCTTGCTCAGATTACACATGAGTTCAAAATTACTTCAGGGCTATGCACAAGAATGTAGATGACATGTTTAGCCAAAACGAATGTCATTATTGCGAAAGTAAGTAACTCAAGTGCTCCAATTTTTTTAAGGCGGTCGCTTGGATGTACATGTAGGCTAAAAATATAAGTGCTCCTAATTATCTTCAGGCTATCCACCGAAGATGCAGCACGTTTAAAAAACGTGTCTGGAAATAAAGGTGTTTGAGTGTTTTAAATAAAACGTTTGATGTGTTTTCATTTCAACGCATGTGTATATTGTAAAACGCCCTTGTTTTACCATAAACGGAACGACATGTTTTGACGTCAATGCCGGTGTTTATTATAAAACGTATTGCAAGTTTATCATGAAACATTACGCGTATATTACAAACATATTACTTGTAATAGAAGTGTGTCTGTTAGACGTTTTTATTAAAACAGCTTTAGTGAATTATTTTTTGCAGTGTATCGTCCAGTTAACAGAATCGAAATGTCCCAAGTCCGGTTTTTCTTGAAACTCAACAACTTAGTTAAAGGACCGAATAAAATTAATTTACCAACAATACTGAGTGATCCAGGTGCACAACGCTGTAGCAAACTATTTTCATTTCACAGAACGCCCTTTGTATTTCATATAGTACAGTAAAGTAAATCTATAACCACCAAAATAGTCAATTACTCTAATGCTGTCAAGGAGTTTCACTGGAACTTATACACGTCGGGAGGCTAAAGCTGTGATCGTGAATCGGGCAACTCTATACACCATGCACTCACGCAAGGCGGAAACACTCCTGGTGAAGGGACCTAAATATGAAGAGCCGAGAAAACTAATCATGAAGAACGGCCAGAAGAACAGTCCTGACTGCACTGGAACAGTTGACTTATTGAGTGGTCAAAGCGAGGAAAACTTGAACCTACCATACTCGTTAATGGCTGAGAGCCACCAAGAGCAAGGCCGTTGAAAATATCCTTCATATTAACAGCAGAACCCGTTCCCTAGCAAATCAAACGAGAAACCTCAATCTACGCGAAGTTCTAGCAAATCTCCAGATTGAATTCGTCATAGTCCCAAAAATCTCAAAATAATATAATATACGTATATAAATATTATTATTACGAGGTGCTTGTTAAGGAATTGAGTATAAGTACACCATCATCCAATTAGTCTACTTACTCCCAAGCTGCATTTACTCTGGAAGATTTATTTAACAGACACACAACGTTTCTCAAGGGAAGAGGTATTTGTTTACTTATATTTCTTTGTTTTCTTCGATAAACCGAAAGTGTACTGGATTTCAAAAATGCATAAAACACAATATAAAGCTATATAGGTAGCTGGTTCTGGAAGCTGCTCCCCAAGCTGTTTTCAACCAGGTTGACGAGACCCTCAGGAGGTAAAGACGTAATTTGAGAAGGTATTGTCGCACTATTTATAAAAATCTGACATTGAATGTATGTGGATATTGAAAAACTCAAAATGTCTTACGAAAGAGCTTGATGCGAAAGGACACATACCGTACAGACATGTGTATATATGGGATTTCTGGACTATCTATACTACAATTCACCATCAGGACCTTATTGGCAGTCTTAGTTCATTAATAGTATCGCTAGTCAAGAAATCTGATGGCCGATGTATTGTTGTCAGAAGCCATAAAGCATTTTTAGTTCTGCTACACACAATATGTATCATTCATGGGGTGTCTCTTTTTCATAGAGTTGTTTGAATTTCTTATTAATAATATTGATGTGAAATTTGGAAGCACAATATATCAACATCATATAGCTATTCTAAAGGGTACTAATCGACTATCCCTTTTGGCTGACCCATATGCAGACGCTTGCAAAAATCGCTCATTTCCAAGCCCGTTCCTTTTCATTCACCAAACGCTATATTGACAATCTTCTCGCTGTGGATAACCGTTGTATAAATAACACAGTGAAGGATATGTGCCCACCCTCACTTGATTTGAAGGAAACTACAGATAACCATAACGGAACATCATATTTAGACCAATATCTCTATAAAAATGAAGCGGACATTCTCTCTCTTCGACTTTACGACAAGAGAGATGATTTCAATTTCGACATCGTAAACTATCCCTTTCTGGACAGTAATATTCCAGTGTGACCTGCATATGGCGTATACATATCTCGCCTAATATCATTTGCTATAGATCATGTCTAATACATGACGATTTTAATCAACGTCACAAAACATTATTGCAGAAACTTATAAGACAGGCCGATACCACTAAGCGCTTTCACACAATGTTTGTCAAATTTGGCTATACATAATCCCATGCTGATATTAAAATATGAGAGAGGCTTGCAAGGATAAAATGGATATAGGTCCGTCATTCAATATTCAGCCGCGGCCAATTAAAGAATTCCCACGTCCATAATCCAAAGATCTATTCCCTATAACGGCATTAGCACCAAATTAAAATGAATAGCAATCATGGTATGTATGAACATAGGCTAATGCTCATACTGATCAGCGATGCGGATTTCATATATTTGAAACATCATCATGATGTTCTGCCGGCATCATTGAAAACTGCTGTATCTCTCTTGCCGTAAAGTAGTCTATGTTTATGTATGGTATACTATGAGTGTTTTCTTTTCTATTTTGTTGCTCATGCGGATGAATGAAATAGATCTGTGGATTATGGAAGCGAAAGTTTTTTAATGGACGACTGCTGCGTATTGAATGACAGACTAGACGCTTGTATGTAGCATCAGATTATTCAGATGACTAAATGTGCTTCAAATGATCTTCAAATGTATTATCTTACAGGTAGATGCAATAGGTTCACCAGATGATTCCAATGTTATTCTCTCTTATACAGATGACATTGGTGTCCCGTTTGCCTTCAAGGTTTCACAATATGTAGATTATTCACAGATGGTATTTTATTGCTGGATCTGTTTGACATGAACCATATGCAAGTTAAATTGTTTTGTCCACAGCTAAGAAATTATGAGATGCAGGTGCAACGCATTAGGTAATAAATTTCGCATATTGTCGCAATTGTGTGAAAACGCGCTGATTTTACACGCAGTGTCACCGCGTTAGTCGCAATTGTGACAAAGGGCAACAGTTGTGACAAAACGCGTTGACTCTGCAAGCAGTATTAACGCGTTTTGTCGTATTGTGAATTGCAACAAACTGCGTTGCAACAACGCCAGTACTATCTTAGTGAGCAAGTTGAACGCCACCGTGACAGATCCAGAGCGACGATCATTCGGAACGTCCGAGCGCAAATTCTACGTAAGGGAACGGATTCACACCACGTTAGTTCAAACGGTCGGTGCTCGGAGTACTGATCGTTAGTATCTGACGCTTGGAATCGATCGGTATAAAAGAAGGGCAGAAAATAGCTGACGTCATCGAAGATTCCACTTTCGAGTGATCGGTGAGAGGATTGTTCTAGACGATACATTTGATATTTTTTGTTGTTAAACGTTCTGGGTAAAAAGTTTACAGTTTATTTATTAATCCCATCTTTTTAAGCACTTTCGGCTGAGTCAGACATGTGCACTCATTTTCCGGACCTACACCAGCCGAAGCGCGCTGGCGTAGTGATTTTCCTCCAGCTCATGGATGAAGCGGTCCCAAATAGTAGTGTGGCTTGCTTAAAGGCAAGGAAAACTACTAGTAGTATAGATTTACACTTGAAAATTCAGAGTTAGAAATTCCTTTAAATTTACCTGTGTACCAGAAAAGCTCAATCACTCACGCGGGTCCTCAAGTCGTACATTATGAATATTCTTATCACAGTGTTTAAGGAGAAATGCTCTTTTCTTTAAACTGTGCAAAACTCGTTTCCATTATCCGAATCCAAACTCTAAATGCGACAAACTTTCACTAACGTCACCGCAGTATTATGCCAAAATGGCGTCTATGTTTTTCGAGGTGTATATTCCGCTTGATTATCCCCGAGAAGTGGCGAATGAGGGACCACAAATAATATCGAATCTCAGTAAACTCAGATATAATATCACGGAATATTATATCTGAATTCAGCCCTATATAAATCCCAAGCGAATCTGAAACTAATATTGTTAGCCAATCAGATGGCTAGCTTGTTGAAATCACGCCCACAGTAATTACACACGGTAGCACGTGGACTAATATATAAAGATTATCGAGAAACAGTATCAAAATATGGCATCATTTCCAGACAGTGGGCGTGAAGATCAAATAGTTTACTCCCGCCGAAGTCTGGCTTTGTTTGGGAGTTGAAAATATCAAAAGATTGTGCCGCGCGAAGATGTGATATTTCCATGAAGTAAACGTCAATCAATGTCACAGAGAGAAATCAGAAATGGTTGTGATTGGCTTATTATGGGATCTCGCAGAATATCGACGAACATTTCGCACGAAGTTTTCATAGCGTTACGTCTAGATGGTATTCCCCTGATTTACCATCTTGGTTTACCTAGATTGAAATAATATCAAGAGTCGAAGCAATTAGGAACTTACGTGTTGTTCTAACATCCTCACATATGTCACCTGTGTAGTATACTGGTGATATTGGACAATTACATTTTTCCACGCCTTCATGTACACTGCATCTACCGCCATTCAGACACTTCTTACAACAGGGTATGTTACATAAAGGGCCTGACCAGCAGTCCTCACAAATACAAGGGTTGGTGTTGTTGGGGGTGCAGTAGCCATGGTCGCATCTTTCGTGGAGTTGGCACTGTTTTACACACTCAAAGCTCATAACAGTATCGTTGAAAGTGAACGGCTTGCAGTCCAGATGGCGTTTCTGGCATTCTTGCTGACAACGGTCAGTCGAGTTCAATTCTCGCGTCTCGCAAAATTTCCCTGTGAATGGGATGGGACATGAACAATGGTTGCTGCCATTGCCATGGTTTTTACAATGACCGCCATTTTGACAATCCAGTGAGAAGCATTGGGCTTCCGGTGCTGATGTGCCACAATCCGCTCCGGAGTATCCCGGAGGACATCGACAGACACCCTTTGGATGCATAAGGCTTATGTGGCACTGTCCTTCGTGCAAACAAGGTGGGTGACAAAAACATCGAGGTGCCTTTACAAGACCAGATTTGTAATATCCACAAGGTTTACCGGGGCAAAATTTAGAGCAAAACTTTTCCAGTTTACTCGCTGAACTAGATTCAGGTGAATATTCAATCTCGCATAAGTCACCACGGTAAAATACCGGGAATGTTGGGCAACTGCATCGTTCCTCCCCTCTGTATACAGTACATCTACCGCCATTCAGACACTTTTTACAGCAACGAATGTTACATAAAGGGCCTGACCAGCAGTCTTCACAAATACAAGTGTTGGTGTTGTTGGGGGTGCAGTAGCCATGGTCACATCCCTCACGGACTTGACACTCAGACTGTTTTACGCACTCAAAACTCACAACTGTATCGTTGAAAGTGAAATGCTTACAGTCTAGATCACGCTTCTGGCATTCTCGCTGACAACGTTCAATCGAATTTAACGCACGCGTCTCGCAAAATTTCCCTGTGAACGGTATAGGACACGAACAGATGTTGCTGCCATTCCCGTAGTTTTTGCAATGGCCGCCATTTTGACAATTCAGGGATGAACACTGTACTTCCGGAGATGGCGTTCCACAATCCGATCCGGAATATCCTGGAGGACATCGACAGATGCCGTTTGGATTCGACATGTTCATGTGACACTGCCCCTCATACAAACAAGGTGGGTCGCAAAAGCATCCCATTGAACGAACCCGACCAATTCGGTAATATCCACAAGGTTTATCGCGACACTTTTTAGAGCAAAACGTTTCGAGTTTGCTCGTTAAACTAGATTTGGGTGGCATTCCAATCTCGCATATATCACCACGGTAGAATACAGGAAATGTGGGGCAACTGCATCGTTCCTCTCCTCTATACAGAATACATCTACCGCCATTCAGACACTTTTTACAGCAACGTATGTTACATAAAGGGCCTGCCCAGCAGTCCTCACACATACAAGTGTTGGTGTTGTTAGGGGTGCAGTAGCCATGATCACATCCCTCACGGACTTGACACTCAGAATGTTTTACGCACTCAAAACTCACAACTGTATCCTTGAAAATGAAAGGCTTACAGTCTAGATTACGTTTCTGACATTCTTGCTGACAACGTTCTGTCGAGTTCAGTTCTCGCGTCTCGCAGAATTTCCCCGTGAACGGGATAGGACACGAACAGTGGTTGCTGCCATTTCCATAGTTTTTGCAATGGCCGCCATTTTGACAATTCAGGGATGAACACTGTACTTCCGGTGACAGCGTCCCACAGTCCGCTCCAGAATATCCCAGAGGACACCGACACACGCCGTTTGGACTCGACATGTTCATGTGACACTGCCCCTCATACAAACAAGGCGGGTGGCAAAAACATCGTATTGCTTTTACAGGACCAGATTTGTAATATCCACAAGGTTTACCGGGGCAAAATTTAGAGCAAAACTTTTCCAGTTTACTCGCTGAACTAGATTCAGGGGAATATTCAATCTCACATAAGTCACCACGGTAAAATACCGGGAATGTTGGGCAACTGCATCGTTCCTCCCCTCTGTATACAGTACATCTACCGCCATTCAAACACTTTTTACAGCAACGAATGGTACACAAAGGGCCTGACCAGCAGTCCTCACAAATACAAGTGTCGGTGTTGTTGGGGGTGCAGTAGCCATGGTCACATCCCTCACGGACTTGACACTCAGAATGTTTTACGCACTCAAAACTCACAACTGTATCCTTGAAAATGAAAGGCTTACAGTCTAGATTACGTTTCTGACATTCCTGCTGACAACGTTCTGTCGAGTTCAGTTCTCGCGTCTCGCAGAATTTCCCCGTGAACGGGATAGGACACGAACAGTGGTTGCTGCCATTTCCATAGTTTTTGCAATGGCCGCCACTTTGACAATTCAGGGATGAACACTGTACTTCCGGTGACAGCGTCCCACAGTCCGCTCCAGAATATCCCAGAGGACACCGACACACGCCGTTTGGACTCGATATGTTCATGTGACACTGCCCCTCATACAAACAAGGCGGGTGGCAAAAACATCGCATTGCCTTTACAGGACCAGATTTGTAATATCCACAAGGTTTACCGGGGCAAAATTTAGAGCAAAACTTTTCCAGTTTACTCGCTGAACTAGATTCAGGGGAATATTCAATCTCACATAAGTCACCACGGTAAAATACCGGGAATGTTGGGCAACTGCATCGTTCCTCGCCTCTGTATACAGTACATCTACCGCCATTCAGACACTTTTTACAGCAACGAATGTTACACAAAGGGCCTGACCAGCAGTCCTCGCAAATACAAGTGTTGGTGTTGTTAGTGGTGCAGTAACCATGATCACATCCCTCACGGACTTGACACTCAGAATGTTTTACGCACTCAAAACTCACAACTATATCCTTGAAAATGAAAGGCTTGCAGTCTAGTTTACGTTTCTGACATTCTTGCTGACAACGCTCTGTCGAGTTCAGTTCTCGCGTCTCGCAGAATTTCCCTGTGAACGGGATAGGACACGAACAGTGGTTGCTGCCATTTCCATAGTTTTTGCAATGGCCGCCATTTTGACAATTCAGGGATGAACACTGTACTTCCGGTGACAGCGTTCCACAGTCCGCTCCAGAATATCCCGGAGGACACCGACACACGCCGTTTGGACTCGACATGTTCAAGTGACACTGTCCTTCGTGCAAACAAGGTGGGTCGCAAAAGCATCGTATTACGCGAACCGGACCAAATCCGTAATATCCACATGGTTTGCCTTTGCAAAGCCGAGGGCATAAGCAATGGAGAGCGAAATTATTTGGAGAGTTACATCCGGCGGATCTAGGTGAAGGGGTCGTTCCGGATCGACATATAATCAGGTTTGCCAGGATATGGACTACAATAATTAACGAGGGTACATAAGATTTCATACTGACGTATTAAATGTCATAATTCCGCAAACAGAGATTTGAGATTGTAAAGTGGAACGAACGCTCTTGTCTGTAAATCTTTGTTTCATTGGATTCAGATCATCGTGGGATATCCTTCGATTGTGTTAATGCACATTTTCCCGGGACGACTTGCCGCCAGCTGAGCCACTAACATTGCATGATATACTAAAACACAAGCTGTCAGTTGATGAACACATGCATATTTATGTTTTAATTTACAGTGTACATTGTTTTGTCGGTGACGGGTGCGATTCTGCTGAAATTCTCAATATAGGTACCGTTTCCGTTCCCGAATAAACTCCAGTATGATCCGGACAAATAATCCAAGGGAACCAGAAGTGTTTCAGCCGTTGATTCGCCTTTCACGATATCCAGTATGAACCTCTTGTCGAATAAATGTATCCGAAGAATAAAAAAATGTGTTATTAGTATGTCTATCCTGCGTATTCCATATCAGCTCGTGACATCAAAAGTTCTGAACCGATTGCTCGTGTTATCAGCGAAGAAGCACTTCAACTTGTCGACTACACAACATCCAACTGTGAACAAATAAATATAGTCCCGCGTATGCGTGTTTGCATATTCGCGCGATCTATCGGCGCTCATCTAACATTCTTCAAGTACGATTGGCATCACTTAAATGAATAACGGTATATGAACATGTTTTCTTTCCACGTCTGTTTTTATAGTCCATATGTGCTTTTCGCAGATAAAGATATATTGCACGTGTCACTTCATTGCACTGTAGTGTCCTCCGGATATTGTTTTTTGACTGTATATATTTTTTCTAAGACCGAGCATGGTCGACCTACTCCCAGAGAAAAAAAAAAAAAAAACCCTCGTCACATCATTAGTATACTATGCCTCCAATGAAAGTCGCGATATAATCTTAAATAATTTCCTCGTCTTTTGTCGAGCTCGAGGAAGCTTGTTGAAAAAAAAACAAATCAATTAATTATAATAACAATCCAATTCATTCTCTTCATAATTCATTATTCTCATAATGTAAAGCTGTATAACCTTAAGGTGTGTTAAAATAATTACACTTGAACTACTCCACGATTTTCCCCTGATTCCAGAAGCTCAAACCATCTATACATGTTTGCCAATAGCATAATCCGCATTTTTCACTTTAGCTCTCAGACAATAGTTCCACGCCGGCGACCCGACAGGTGCATTGACGCGTGACTCGCGGTGTGCACTTGTGGTTCGTAATCTTCCTATATCTACAACATGAGGCACCATTTATTCACCGTTGATAACCAGTGCAAATGTGGTAAATATCAAATTATCTCACTATTTCAAGAAAGAACCACTCATTAATGATAATGTTGGCGAAGCCGAAAATATTCCAGTCACTGGTATTCTACGCACGGAAGCCATAGTGAAGCGAGGGATAATACAAACCACAAAGAAACAAGAAGTAGCGCGTCAGTGTTCGCGTCGGCTCGCCGGTGCTTACCCTCTGTCCAAGAATTAAAATGGAAAATTCAGAATTATTACGGCTTCATCTTCGAATCTGGAGAATGATGGGGAGTGTTGCCTGCGGCAACCCCTAGCCCTTTCATTTGTACCCAAGCTTACATATTCTTACACACGTTTTATCCGCGGCTAGACCTCCGTCCCTTACTAAACTAAACTAGGATAGCATGAATTCGAAATTGAACGATAGAGAGAAGAGGGGAGAGGGGCCGGGGCGGGGGGGGGGGGGAGGGTGCAAGTAACACTCAAATGACTGCGAAAATATTTCGCTCGATTGAGCAAAAGAACTTTGGATTTCAAAATCTTTCACAGTTACGCAAAAAAAAAAAAAAAAAAAGATGAACCGGAAACATCATTTCAGGACATTGATTGGTTACCTACGTCAAAAGTTTGTGAAATGTCAAAATGAAGTGAAAATCAGGGCCGTAGATTGGCTAAATAGTATTGTGCAAGCCCCGTTACACAGGGTGACGTCATAATGTATTGGTGTTCTCGCGGATGAAGATCAATGGGGTCGTGTAGAGTCATAGTGGGCGGCCAGTGGGTGCGTCGCCTTATCCCATGCCCAGTCAAATTGTCACACATTTATGACCGTGTAGGGCCTTATTCACTTTTGTCTGAGAGAAAAAAATCACTAAAATATGACGTCACTCTTTGGAATTGAACACGGTACATGAAACAACTATTATAGATATACTGTTCTAGACTCGTACGCGGGTTCGTTGATTATAGAAATAGAAAAAACTTCTGAGCTGTACTCCACGTAAACATATTTAATGCACAAGCATTTAATGGAATAATTCGATTATCCATGGAAACGGATAAACAATTGAACAATCTGTATATTTACTGGCAATTTTATGAAATTCAACAGATCACTTGATAAAGGCTCCTGTATGAGAGTCGAAAGCTTGTGCATTAAATATTTTTACGTGGCGTACAGCTCAGAAGTTTGTCTATTTGTATAACTATTATAGAGCTTTATATGGAGAAACTTAAGTTCTGCAATGTGTGATACTATCAATATTCATTCTGTAGATTTCCGTTGATTACAACCACTTTTCCCCCTATGTAAACGAGTTTTCACGAGAGCCCTAACATTCTCATGTAGACGGGTTTCGACGAGTGGTCGCGTAACCCATGAAGATGTTTGTTGTTTTTCATTGTGGTTAGGTATGTGCCTCTAATATCAGGTTCAAGTATATTTCAGCTGTCAAGATTATATACTAATGAAATTTTCCTTACCAATATATGAAGTACCGGTAGCTAAGTTTCAAAAGGAGCTGAATGTGTAGTCGAGTGTCAAAACGGGGTTAGGGACGATTGTACGTGTATTTCAGTGCCAAAGCGGTGCATGAACGTACGTGTAGACGAGGTATCAAATCAGCCTTATGGAGGAATGTAAATATAGTCTCTCCCCAAAGTGCGGTTATGGATTAATGTACGTGTAGTCCAGCGTCAAACCTGGTTTTTAGGAAGGAACGTACGTTAGACGAGGTATCAAAGTAGCCTTAAGAAGGAATATACATTCAGTCCATCGTCAAAGTGGAGTTAGGGATTAATGTAGGTGTAGTACAGTGGCAAGCGGGTTGAGGAATTTTCGTATAGTCCAGTGTCAAAGCGCGTTTAGGGAGGAACGCACGTGTAGTACATTGTCAAAACCGGGTCAAAGAGGGATGTATGTAGTCCAGTATCAAATCGGGGGTGGAATGTACGTGTAGTTCAGTGTGAAAGCGGGGTAATAGAGGAATGCTGGTGTAGTCCAGTGTCAAAGCGGGGTTAAAAAGAAACGCACGTATAATCCAGTGTCAGAATGGGATTAGGGAGGGATGTTCTTGTAGTTCAGTGTCAAAGCGAGATTAGAGAGGAATGTTGGTTTTGTCCAGTGTCAAAGCGGGGTTAGAGAGGAACACACGTATAATCCAGTATCAGAACGGAGTTAGGGAGGAATGTTGGTGTAGTCCAGTGTCATATCGGGATTTACAAGAAGAAACATATTTGCAGTCCAGTTGCAATCGGGTTAGTAACGAATTTTCGTGTAGTCCGATGCCAAAGTTGGCTTAGGGAGTCACGCACGTATATACATTGCCAAACGCTGGGTTAGGGACGGATGTTTGTGTAGTCTAGTATCAAAACACAGGGAGAAACGTATGTGCAGTCAAGCGGGATTAAGAAGGAAAGTATGTGCAGCCGTGTTCAGTGTCAAAGCAGGGTTAGGGAGGAATGTTCGTGTAGTCCAGTGTCAAAGAGGGGTTAGAGAGGAATGTTCATGTAGTCCAATTCCGAAACAGGTTTAGGGAGGAAAGTAAGGAATACAAATAATAAGTGATGAGAAATCAAAATATAAACACGATTACTTTCATTGTAAGGCTGCAAATTTGGTGGGAAATTAAACCATGAACGATTAGGCTCGTTGTGACGCTGTAAAGTGCCGCTCTGAAGAAAGGCGGACTCGACTGTGCATACCGTTGGAAACGCTTTGAAGAAAGTAGACATTAACTGTCCATTTTGCTGTTGCAATCTGCCACATACAGAAGAAGTGATATTTGTGATGGGAAGTAACACCCTTAAAATGACTGGGTTCATTGTGACACTGCAAAGGGTCGGTATGCAAAAATACGCTCTGGAATTGTTCATGTGCCATTGAATTCTGCCATGCAGAAAAAAAATAATATAAGCGATCAGAAATGTAACCGTTAAACTCACTAGCTTTCATGGTGCCGTTTGCAAATTGCTGCTTCAATAGACAACTCCTCGCTTGCGAATTAAATCCTTAATATTATTGGCTTTTATTTTTGTCATGCACTGTAAAGACGACCCTATCCATTGTGCCACTGACTGCCGTTGAAAGAAAAAGCAATCTTTTCGTGGACAAGCCATTAACATGATTACACAGTAAAAAACAATTTCTTGCATTTTTCTTAAAAATTCCTAAGAAATTACATTTTGCATTTTTAGGATAGTACAGTACTTGACAGTGTGACTAACCTCACAGGACATACGAAGTAGGGTTTGATATGATTTAAGTGTGTACTCGAGAGATGACTTGGGGGTCCTATGTGCTGAGAGAATTTATTTTGCAGTCTCTAATTGACAGTGGGTACTATTAACTTTCCAAGATGTCACCGCTGGTTAGTCATTAGCGTAGCAACTATTATCGCCCTCAGTTCCTATTACCCTGGACACTTATCAGCCCATCAGTACATCACGAGGTCACCCATCCATGTCTTGACCGGGCTCAAAGTCGCTTAACTTCGGTGATTTTACGAGAACCGGTGTGTCCAACGTGATATGCCGTATCAGGGAACCTTCAAAAGTCACAGTGAAACATACAGCCAAGAGTTCCCGATGGGCATGACAGTGCACTCGCTGAGCCATCAATAAATAATAAAAACATAATTATAAATCAAATTTTCATCAGAATTCGGTCAGCTCAGAACTTGCTGGTAACAATGCCCTAATGAACGTACATGCCAAAAATCAAGGCTCTAATGCCAACGGTTCTCCTTATTTTGCCGATGAACGGATTCGAATGGACTGACTCACTCACTCAGGCACTCACTCATAACCGGACAATTTGCAAATGGTAGCCTACTTCGTAGGAATTTCAGAAGACAAATGAGTTTAACCACAAAACAATATATACATGAGTAGTGTGGCTAACGTCACAGGACCTATGAAGTAGGGCGAGGAAGATGACTTGGGGGTCCAAGCGTAATGCTATAGGTAATCTAAGTAGGTCAAATTTTCATCAAAAGTAGGTCAGCTCAGAACTTGCTGGTAACAGTCCCCTAATGCACGTTCATGCCAAAAATCAAGGTTCGAATGTCAACGGTTCTCCTTATTTTGCCGACGAAAGGATTCGGATGGACTCACTCACTCACTCATTACCGGACAATTTGCAAATGAGAGCCTACTTCGTAGGGGTGCACTCCACACTTGCCACGGTTTCGCAAAAGTGGCCCCTCCCTAATTTTATAATAAGGAAGGTCGCCCGATTTTGACAGCATGGTAATTCTTCTTACCTTTCTACTAACTGATATCTATAGTATCATCCTGCTGGACGTAACCATTTCTCCAAACGAGGCTATAACAAGTGCTTGTTGATCGCACCCACTTGCTACTACAGAGTTAATCGTGTCCGGAATTGAATATCTGGCGGGCCAAAATCCGCACTTTTTCGGGAAGCGAAAATGATGATTCATTTATGGCGATAAAATTTTACAAAAAAAAACGAGTAGGTCAACCCCCTGTTTTTTTCGCCATTTTAGATTGTCCTTTGGACGGGAAACACTTTAACATACATAAGAAGAAAATCGTTTCATACGTTTTCTCTGGATTGCGGGTAGAATTTGACACATTTTCATATATTTTATGGAGATTTTCAGAAAAGTTGAAGGTTTAAGGAGGATTGGACGTCTTTCCTTTTCAATTTCAATAGCTCACACGTCTCCTGAAATAATGGCACGATTGTACCCATTTAGAAAATATATACTTTTACAGGGTTTTTGTTAAAGATTTTACATCTATTTATGGCCGAAGATCCGAACCCATGCCTGGTTTTAGCCCACATTTTGGTATGTAACACATCATGTCCCTCTAATGTATCTACTGGCAGAAAAAAGGTTATTTTTAATGATTTCCTGATTTTGGGGTCACAGTGACCTTGGCCTTTGACCTTGACCTAAATTTTGGTACACGACACATCGTCTTTCCTCAATGTATCATTGGACACGAAAAAATCATGATTTTTATGAATTTCATGATTTTGGGGGTCACAGTGATCATGTCCCCCTAATGTATATACTGACACAAAAAAGTAATTTTTAAAGATTTCTTGATTCTGGAGTCACAGTGACCTTGATACGCTGATAAACAGCTTGTATCACTGACGTCCCTGCTCTCCTTGTTCTCCCGCTGATTCACATCGCATATTTCGCGCCTCTTGGTCGTAAGGGGGCGCTCTGCACAGGTCAACCACCAATGACCAATGAATATCACTCTTACGGAAGATTTTTAACAATTTCACGATTTTGGGGTCACAGTGACCTAGACCTTTGACCTTGACCTACATTTTGGTATGTAACACATCGTGTCCCCCTAATGTATCCACTGACACAAAAAATATTATTTTAAATAATTTCCTGATTTTGGGGTGACAGTGACGTATGACCTTGACCTAATTTTTGGTATGCCACACTACATTTCCCCCTATTGAATCCACTCGCAAAAAATTTGTAATTTTTAATGATTTACTGATTTTCAGGTCACACTAACCTTTGACCTTGATTCTGGGGTCACAGTGACCTAGACTATTGGCATGGATCTAAAATTTTGGTACATGACAAAGCGACTCCCCGTAATTTCTCAATGGACTAAAAAAATCACGATTTAAACAATTTTTTGGGGTCACAGTGACCTTGGCCTTTGACCTTGACCTACATTTTGGTAGGGGACACATCGCGCCCCCCCCCCCCTAATGTATCTACTGACACAAAAATTAGTAATTTTTAATGATTTTCTTATTTTGGGGTCACAGTTACCTTTGACCGTCGACACTTCATCATGATTTCCCCCTATTTAATCCACTCACAAAAAATTCGAAATTTTTAATGATTTCCTGATTTTTCGGTCACACTGACCTTTGACCTCTGACCTACATTTGGTATGCAACACATTGTTCCTTCCTAGGGCATCCACTCACCAAAAATTAGAATTGTAGATAGAAAACTGTCAGCAATCAATGATTTACTTATTTTAGGCAACACTGACCATTCACCTCTGGCCTCGACCTCAACTTTGATACGCGACACATAGTCTCCACCTAGCGTATCCACTCAAAAGAAATTGCAACTGTGGATAGAAAACGCTCACAGATATGAACCGGACACGAACACTTCAGTGATTTCCTGTTTTTTAGGTCAGTGACCTTTGACCTCTGGCCTCGACCTTCATTTTGGTACGCGACACATCGTCTCCCCGTAGGGTATCCACTCACCAAAAATTGGAACTGTAGATAGAAAACTGTCCCAGATATATAGACTGGACACGAGGGACGGACGGACGGACGGACGGACAGACGCTCCGACAGACAGGCGAACGGAAACCGCCAACACAAAATACGTCCGCCACCTGACGGGCGTATAAAAAAGACAAAATGTTAATTCTTAAGCAAGAATTTTTTTTTACTGTGTTATGAAAGAATGCTTCTCTCGTGCTCCCTGAAATGAAGTATCGACCCACTTTTTCAGCAACGTTCCAGCTGGTGTACACTTCAATTGCCTTCATATCGTTCACAAACTCGGACGTCATTCTCCATCAACTCAGACGTCATTCTCCCTCAACTCTGACGTAATTTTACCTAAAATCTGACGTATCTAATGGCGGCGCCATACAGTTGCTTAGCGCGAAATAAAAGCTCTCCATCGCCCACATTAAATGGATTATTCCCGTAAAGCACTTCAATCCACAAAGAAATTATTATGGCGGAAATGTAGAAAAGAAAACACGCTCAGGCGAGTTATCCTTTCTTAGAATGAGTAGGTTTCAGAAGATATATAATTCGTTTGTTCCAATTTAAACATGCAATAACTGATACGGTGACGAAAGTCTTACGCTAAAGATTTTGTAACCTTAACGCTCCATGTTCAAATGGAATGTCTCCTCGATCGTATTCGTTCGACTGTGTCAAGTTTGCTTCTATCGAGACACTTTTCAAAAGGACGAGAAGACGTTGTTATTTTAAAGTTGTTAGCCTATTGTTACGCTCATAATTTTATGAAACTATTTTGCGCCAGCGGCCTGTCGCAGTCATGCATATCGAGTTCCCGTCTGGTTTGAACCCGTGGTTAAATCGCGTGTCATAACGAACATTGTACTTTCCAAGTCAGTAACTGGATTTACTGTGTTTAAATCTACCTAGCCGGGGAGGGCGGGTGGGGAGGGAGCACTTTCCGCCCCGCTGTTGGTTTTTTTTTTTGCTCTTATCTCCGGAACGACAAAAATTTGAGAGCTGAAACTCCGTGACTTTGTAGATTATCATATTGGGGTCATTTTGAGCCTATTTGTATGATCCCTCAAGCAGAGGATCATGGAAAAATTCAAACTGGCGACCATGTGGGGTACCAGAAAAGTGATGTTTTCGTCATATTTCTTCAAAATTTTTGCTTTTCTGTATAGAAAAGTGGGTAAAACCTATTTTATTTCATATCAGATTATTATTTACTAATTTATCATGCAGCTTTTGCGAAGAAAAATTCGAAAATTCTGACCGAAAAATCGTCTAAAGATGCTCTTTCTAAAAATAACGTCACAGTGACGTCATCTTGGCGGCCATCTTGGATTACATTTTCTTGTAGAGCTTGACCTAAAGATTTAGTGTGGTATGGTTCAGCCCTCTAGCCCTAGCGATAGCGAAAATATATAGGGGGGGGGGCACTTCCAGGCTGGGGTACACCCCAAATCGCCCAGGCCAAATAGGGTTAAGCACCCGTCGTTAGACAAGATCGTATAATGCAGTAGCGAGTTTTGTCGATTGTGATGAAATTTTAGACATACTTCAAACTTATCGCAAAGAAGAGTCCTGTCGATTTTATTGTGTTCGTCTTCCTGTCGGTTATCTTATGTAGTCCATTTCCATATTATAGATTGGTACCAGACTTTGTATAATCTTCATTTTTGGGGCAAGAAAGAATTATATTCCTCTGTAGGACAAACAGGCCAATCGTCAAGGTAACTGTAGCGGGGGGAGGGGGACTCTTTGATATAACTCAGAAAATAATAATTTTAGGAATTAGGATTTTGATCAATTTGTAGGTACACGTCAAGTGCAAGGTTAAAAAGAAGGCTATCGGTGTATTTCTTCCTGTCTGTTTATCTGTCTGTCTATCTGTTTACAAGACAGCAGAAAAAGAACGACCTTATGGATTATTTCCAAATTCAATGTATCGATATCTTGCAACAAGAACGGTTGCATGGTATTCCGTTCAGTAGACATATACTCTCACGGACGGCGCCTCCTAGCAGCCAAACTTAACCTTTCATTTCTGATCAATTAAATCAGAACGGCATGAAGGATTCTTTCCAAATTTTAAAGGATATCATTCCACAAAATGTCACTTGGGATCGCTAACCGTCGATATATGCCCAAATATGGCCCCACCTTGCACCAACTTTTAATTTCGTTTCAGTCTCCAAATATGTTCTTCCCAAATTTGGTATGTGTATGGTCGGTCACACGATGTCACTTGGTGACTCGCGTACCAACCACACCAATAGGTGGCGCCAATTTGAGGCCAACCTGAAATTTCTTTTCCACGCAGTGTAATTTGAATGACTTAATGAACTGTTTGTTATGTAGATTATATATTGCTTTGTCATATACTACTAGATCAGTCGCTTGCGGGGGGACGGGCATAGAGGGCACCGTTCCAGAGCGTAAGTCGAGAGATGAAGGCACGATGCAAAGTCACGATGCGAAATGTTGCAGCGACTTCGCTTCGTGGTTTCACGACTTCGCATCGTAACTTCGAGACTCCGATCGCATCGTGCCATTTCGTGTGTCGGTCTTCAGGCCTAAAATAATACAAGTATGTCCCTTCTCGCCCACCATAGATGACGATAAGCTACATTACGGTGTGCTCATTATGTGTGAGTTTTCGTTGATCATATCGTGACTTCCTCAGAGGCGTCCACGCCTGCGGTACTAAGAGTTAAAAAGCAGTCATACTACTTATCATTGGCTCTCGGTTTGTTGTTATGAATTATTCTGTATACAAGAGAAAAAACAGATTCGGTTAGAATGCTTTATAGGGGGGGGGGGGGAGAGAATTAAGGTTCAGCGCCGCGTTCAGCAATATTTCAGCTAAAAGGCGACTGCTTCATAGGTAACGAAGCGTGAATTTCACGAAATGGAAAACATGTGCTTTTCTTATTTATCCATAATTTCGGGCCAAGAAATGGATACCGGAAAGATTAATAAATAAAAAAATAGCAAAACTAGCAAAGCCGTCCCTAACCGACCACAAATGAATCGCATTCCATCGTGGTATGTATGCAAGACTAAACTTGAGGAAATCTATGTTCACTCTACCGATGTGAAACAAGGCAGAACAATAAACGAGGAAGACATTATCAATTAATTTAAGCCTATCAGAATGTTCACGTGTTATGGCTAATCGCACACTTAAAGTCACCCTGATAATGTCTACGACCTCAATAACATCGCCATTCAACCGAATAACTCGACAAATGCCAAGGACGCGTTCTTTTTCTGTTTACCACTTAGCTTTGAATCTTGCCCAGTTAAAAAAGTTTGGAAAACAATTCTTCCACAAGTGGGCGAGATAACCTGAAACAATTTCCTATTGAAAATTATATGGTGGCTGATATCTGCCATGTCGTATCATTGTACTATCGCCCTATGGTACGATGCGATGGTACGATACCTGTATACCTCGATACCTCTGATTTGAACACTAAGCGATAGACTTATAAGCTCCTCCAGCGTGAACCTACTTCCTTCCGCTTCCGGCTACCACCTATCTCTATACCAAAATCTATCAACAGTTCCAAAGTCGAGTCTATTTTTGAAAGAGTTAACAGAATTTGCAGATACTACATGTTCTGGCAACTTGTTCCAGGGTGTCACTATTCTCATAGCGAATGAGTTTCCTCTCACATCTAGTCTGTATCTTCTTTTGTACAAGGTCAGGCTATGACCCCTGGTTCGTTGAAATTATGAACTGCCTATGGAGAAAATCCGATTTAACGACATCAAAGTTATTCATTATCTTGAAAACTTGAATCATATCACCCCTTTGTCGGCGGTGTTTCAGTGTAGGTAAGTCCAGTGATTGAAGTCTGCGGTTATAAGTGAGGTGAGATATGGTAGAGATCATTCGGGTTGCTCTTCTCTGGACTCTCTCAAGTTTGTCTCTGTCACACTGAAACCTAGGGGACCAGACACAGTTCGCGTACTCAAACTTGGAACGTACTAAGCTCTTGTATAGTGTCAGAAACAGATCAGAGTTCAAGTATTTAAATGTTCGCTTTATGATTCCTAGCAGCTGGTTAGCCTTGTTGACCAAAGTATTCACATGGGCACGAAACTTAAGGTCACAGTCCAGGATAACACCCAGGTCTCTTTCCTCTTGCGTTGATATTAGCGTCACGGAGTCAGTAGGACCGTCCAAGCTGTAATCGAAATTGAGGTTCCTGGGCCCAAGGTGCACTACTTATAACTTGTTTAGGTTGAAAGGCAATTGCGATATATCTGACCATTGTTGGGCTGCCTGAAGGTCCTCCTGGAATTCGTCATGGTCAATTACATTTTTTATGGGCCTGTACAACTTAGTGTCGTCTGCGAAGATTTTGCAGAAACGATGCGATGGTACGATGGCACGATGCGATGGTACGATGGTACGATGCGATGATACGATGGCACGATGCCATGATACGATGACAAGATGCGATGGTACGATGGAAATTCCTCCATCGTACCATCGTACCATCGCATCGTGCCATCGCATCGTACCTTCGTTCCGTCGCGCCAGTAAAAATAGGGCGTTAGTACGATGATACGATGGTACGATGGTACGGTGGCACGATGGTACGATGGTACGATGATACTATGGTACGATGATGCGACGGTACGATGGCACGATGGTACGATGATATGATGGTACAATGGCACGACGGCACGATGGTACGATGGTACGATGATACGATGGTACGATGAAATCACGGTGTGTATTCAAACATAACACGACAGTACGATGAAAACAATTAAAAATCAACCAATACAATTTATTTGCGCATGACATTCGTTTGATCAAGCGACTTGAGCAACTCTTCCAAAGCGCGAAGGTACGATGGTACGATGGTACGATGACACTATGATACGATGGTACGATGCAATGGTACGATGCAATGGTACGATGCAATGGTACGATGGAGGAATTTCCATCGTACTATCGCATCGTGCCATCGTATCATCGCATCGCGCCATCGCACCATCGCATCGTACCATCCCGCCAGTAAAAATAGGGCGACAGTGCGATGATACGACATGGCAGAGATCAGTCATCATAGAATTACTCTCGTGGAGCATATGGAATATGTCGGCGCCACAATCCCCATCATCCCTAATGATGGTTCGTCTATCAAATCCGTGCCATGACGAATATCTTATAAGCCATAACGATAATTAACCATCATCCGAACGCATGACACGATCATACCTAAAATCTTCTGCTCGCAGCCATGCGGTAACGGGTGCTGTCTGAGTATACATGTATTAGGGAGTTCCCCAAATGATCACATCCAATTGGTCCCGTGACATCCGACATCGGTGCAATCACGTTAATAAAACGAAGACACACCTCCAGAAAGCGATCGATTGAAATGATCCTTTGGTGGGCCTCGAAGTGCACCCATCACAAAATAAAAATCATATAATTTTCATGTGAACCGCCACCGATTTTTTTTTTTTTTTTTCAAATATGTTAGGCCGTTTGTAATATGATTTTTCTTAGGAAAAACAAAGAAGCCTGCTCCATTACAGTGAGAAATAAAATAGCTCATTCGCACAACTTCGTTTTGGTCTCGCGTAATATACCCCAGTCTTGCGCCTCGTGAAACTAACATGTCTAATATCTGAGATGCCCAGGTCAAAATATTTAAATACAGATAATTTCATTGACTCGTTTAAATGGGGCGGACATGTGACTTGATGCTTTGAGAACAACTCTCGAACAAGATTATCTCCCTTCAAATATTCGTCTTTTTGCGGCTGATAGGTGGCGCCTTGTGAAATACATGCCGAATCATAGCGATAAGCTAAGGGTAGTGTTAAGTGAAACGTGAAATGCCCTCAGCAAGCTAAGATGTTACTAACAGGTTGATTCGGAAACATTCCGGGGCATATTCGTGACCTCATGACCTTTCCGAATATGCCCGTATTTGAGCAGATTAGGCACCAGGTATGTGTAGTATATTTCAATCCCTCTGCTTGCGTTGAATTGACATGTTTCATATCGGTCGTTGTTTTGACTTGTTAGGCGGCCCCATTAGGTTTTTCATCCGGAGCATGGAATAGTTTTTCGTCAAGCTTTTCTCCGAATGAACTCGGCCTTCGTCGAAATATAGCGAGATCCAACGAAGGCTGTGTATATCGTCCCATAATTCCGTCCGTTCATTGGCTGTTATTTTAAACCAGTAATAACTGTGCCTCCCTAATCTGCCTACAGGGCCTGGTAAAGAGTATACGAGCCTGCATTATAGAGTATTATAAACAAGGATCCAGAAATGTCTGTGGTTGGAACATCCCAGGATCAAACGTGCACAGCCGTAACTTTGTCCTCAAAACTGACATGATCAATCCCGGCTGGCCTGGTGGGACGCTGGCCATATGATGTTATAACTGACGAGATATCTCGTGGACTGTGACTATTCACACACTATTCGCAAAACTGCCCTGACCATTGGGTGGGCTTCTTATGGTATGAACCCATGTACTTCAAGATCCTCATAGTACTCATATGAACAGTCACAATCAAAGCGACGTTAAACCCTAATTCTCTCTCTCTCTCTCACAATCAAAGCGTGACTGAGATACATCATTCTTTAGATGACGACCTTACAACGAATATTATGGATTAAGAATACTGATCAGCGATACGGATTTGATATTTTTGGAACATCATGCTGTCTTGCCGGCATCATTGAAAACTGTTGAGCGCTTCTCTCTTGCAGGAAACAAGCCTATGTTTATGTATACTATGATTGTCTTTTTGTATTTGGTGCTAATACTGTTATATGGAATATGGAATAGGTCTTTGGATTATGGACGCGGATATTCTCTAATGGACGACGGCTGAATTATGGAAGACGGACTAGACGCTTGTAATCTGTAGTGAATTGTTCAGTTCACAAATAGGTCACAGCTAGTTCTTCAAATATTCACAGCAGGCTGTATGGTCGTTTCTGAAAATATACCGAGACACGTTGTAACACCTTTATCTTATGTACTACCGGTACTCTAAATTGATCATGATAGCCAGCCTGATCAGAAAACCGAGTGGGTCTCCCTAGGTCTCCAACACTACCTAGTGAGTGCGAATGCGCATGGTGACGTCGCTGGCCAATGTCGCACGACGGCTCCGACACTATCCCAGTCGTACTGTGCAACGCGCGAGGTTCAGTGTGATAACCCACATATCTACATTGACGCAAACATCCCCTCCATGAGCCTCCCAGCACTACCTAGCGAGTACGCATATGCGAGATAACGTCACTGGTCAATATCTTACTATCCCAGTCGCATTGTAGGCCTACAGCATGCGCAGTACGAATAATAGGAGTAAGAATATTCGCTCAAACCTTCTCGCGCTAGGCGTCCAAAAAGGCTCAGGTGAGTGCGCATGCACGCGGTGGCTTTACTGATCAATATCAAACAATGGCTCCAACACTACCTCAGTAGTACTGTACAGCGAATTTCATATGATACCCCGCCCCACACACAGCCATATTCATAGCTGGCTCTTGAAGTTGCGCTGCACCACCAACGTTTTCTCGCTTCTGTTGAGGAGGACTCTTAGGGTGGTTAAAACATGTTGGGAAATATATTGCGTCACTATTTTTAAAAAACTCTGGCGTTGAATGTATATGGATATTGAAATTGGAGAGATTTATAAGAGATGGAAAAATTTGATGACGTCTGACGACTGAAAAGCAAGCATATAACTGAATAAGAATATTCTGTCGGCACATATATCCCATTCAGTCTCTAGAATACGAAGGATTCTCAGACGTAGCCTTGATATCTCAGCCGCGCTCAATTAGAGATGATCATGCGGAGACGTACCACGTAACCACACAACTCAACATGTCCTACGGAGGAATAGGTTGCGAAAGAACACATACAGTACAGACGTGTATACACCTGAGATTTCTCGACTCTCTATAATACAATCTCTCATAAAGACCACTGGGAGTTCATTGATAATATCGGTGTTCAAGTGAGTGAGTGAGTGAATAGAATTTAACGTGGCTTTCAAGAATATTTCAGATATATCGCGACGAACCTACTAAGCACCACCCAGCCAAGTTGCGTGGTTGTTCAAGAACTGATCACCGAGACATAATGTCAGAAGCCAAAAAGCATTCTTCAGCACAAAGAATATCATTCACGAAATGCTTCTTTCTTGATAGAGTTGCTGAATTTCTCGTTAATAATATCTATATGAAATTTGGCAACACAATGAAGATATATTATAGACAACACAATATAATTGATCCAGTTGGTACTATTTGTGCATCTCTTTTGGCTAGCCTAGCTCTGTTATGAATACAAGTGTATGTAGAAGCTATAGAAAGCCGACCATTTCAGTGCCTCTTCCTTTATAGACGATTTTCTCGCTGTTGGTAATGCTATATTAATGACGCAGTGAATAATATATATCCACCATCATTGAATTTGAAGGAAACAACAGATGGCCTTAAGACAGGGTCTTAACTGAATGTTGAAGATTCGTTATGTAAAACCATACAAAATAGAGTTCTATATATCAAGAACCGCTACTTTTACAATCTTGCCACATCAACTACCTGCAATATGAAGCATGATTTGTTTGTTGTTGTTTTTGACGGAAATTTATCTTTGGTATAGGGTAATATTTTACGTCAAATTTCCTGACACTAAACCAACTGTTCCCGTCATTCTTATGACAAGAGATAGCCTGCTGGATGGCACGAATCCTCAAAATAACTTAGATCGTTCCATTTCACCAGTGACATAGCCTTTTACACGTATGGCCACGTCAGCAACGGAGTCCAGAAACGGAGGAAGATCAGTGATCGGATGGGAGTCAGGAGGGGTCCATGGGAGCGGGTTGACAACCAGTTTATGACGTATAGATCCGATAAAAATGGCTGAAGACATCTATGATTTTTATTGAATTCTCCGCCATGATTGACCACGTGACAGGTTAGCCTAAAAGGATGAATAGTGCCGGTATGTACTATATAACTTTTGGGGTTATGCTAAACTACGTGTATATATAAAAAAGAATATATCTCGCGATGTAATAATTCTTGCGGTGTTCCACATGAAAACATTCCAACACATCATTATTTATTAATAACATCGCATACCTTTTCATTCATAATATATGCATGTAAATTCTGCATCCACATACGTACCTAATAAGAGAGAGAGGGAATATGGAAGCGGGGAGGCAGACGTAAGTGTAGATGAGTGGGCATGTGGATGCAAAATTATATTATACCTAATTATTTTTTCTTCCTCGTACCCCCTCCTATCAATCTATTAAATGTTTAGACCGCATTCATTGGCATTCACATAGTCAATATTTCATGCAGTTTGGAGCCGAAGGACTGTCCGTAAAAGTTTGCAATAAGTATAAACATGTATCATCTCATGGCAATTACTCACATGATCTTGGAACTTTTGATGTAGTCTATTTTCCATGGCAGAAATATAATCTTTCTAGGACAGTTCACTCGATTCATCTTCATTATAACCCTGATCTATATACGTATGCATCCTCTCCTCAATATATATATTATTTTTCTTTACATTATTGGCAGTCATTCTCATGATATCTTTATATATTCTTATTTCGAATGTAACTCACCATCTTCACACCTTAGAACTATGGAATTATCATGGTATATAATCCGCACATTATCTGTGGGATTTTTCCTTTGGGTTTGGGACTTGATATTCCTACGAAGTAGGCTCTCATTTGCAAATTGTCCAGTAGTCAGTGAGTGAGTGAGTGAGTGAATCCATCGGAATCCTTTCGTCGGCAAAATAACTAGAACCGTTGACATTAGAACCTTGATTTTTGCATGAAGGTGCATTAGAGGATGGTTACCAGCAAGTTCTGAGCTGACCTACTTTTGATGACAATTTCTGAGTTTTGATGAAAATCACTGGTGATTCTAACATGGGCTATGCCCATCTTAATATAGGCATGATTTCAAATTGGGGCGGGGGGATTTCCAAGCGTTCAGTGCGTGTCGGGCTCCTAATGCCTACCGTACTATGTAGGTCCTGTGACGTTGGTCAAACTGCCATGTTTGGTTGTACATCGATAAATACATGAATTCCGTTAACTTCTTCATAGTCATGTTTTTATGATGGAACTGACAGGCTCTTTTAAAAAAAATGCATAAATACATAGCAGCGTGACTAACGTCACAGGACCTACGAAGTAGGGTAGGCATCAGGACTCCGACGCGAACTGAACTCTTTGAAATCCCTCACGCCCCATGTTGAAATCCTGCCTATATTAAGATGGGCACAGCCTAAGTCAGAATCACTAGTGATTTTCATCAAAAATCACCAGAGATTTTTATCAAAAGTAGGCCAGCTCAGAACTTGCTGGTAAGAAATAATGCTCATTCATGCCAAAAATCAAGGTTCTACTGTCAACGGTTCTCCTTATTTTGCTGACGACAGGATTCGGATGGACTGACTGACTGACTCACTCACTCACTCACTCACTCACTCACTCATTACCGGACAATTTGCAGATGGTAGCCTACTTCGTAGGTATAATCTCTTGGTACTTCATCACGTAGTCTTCACACTTTTGACGTAAGTCTCTTTTCCATCACAGAGAAATACTCTTGCTTGACCATTTCACCTGAAAAATGTCTAAATAATAACTGTGAATGTTATAACCGCTTAGCCATTAGCTCTACATTATACATCAGCAATACTGCTAAACCATTTGCAATTGAGGAATCTATGAGATGCTAATCTGAACATTTGATTTGTTCTAACCCCAAGACTGGCCTTTTATTCATATAGGCGCTGTCTCCGGAACGACCAAAAATGGGATGCTGAAACTCCTGGACTTTATAGTTTATCATATTGGGGTCATTTTGAGCCCATTTGCATATCCCCCTGAGCAGAGTATCATGGGTAATTTCAAGATGGAGGCCACGTGGGGTACCAGAAAAGTGATGTTTTTGTCACATTTCTTCAAAATTTCTGCTTTTCCGCGATGGAAAGTGAGCAAAAAGTATTTTATTTCATATCACATTAATATTTACTAATTTATCATGCAGTTTTTGCGAAGAAATTGCATAAGTAAAAAATTCGGAAAATCCGACCGAAAAATCGACCCAAAAATGCCGTTTTCGAAAATGACGTCACTGTGACGTCATCAAAGCGGCCATCCTGGATTATTTCACATTTTCTGGTAAAGCTAGACGCAAGGGTATAGTGTGGTAAGTTTTAGCCCCCTAGCTCAAGGAATAAGAAAAATAATTAGGGGGGGGGGGGGCATTTCGTCCCCCCCAGGCCTGGACAGGTCCCAAAAAGCTCAGGCCAGATAGGGGTATTGCATCACATCTCATCACAGTGCATCAGCAACAATTACATCAACACCGCAAATCTTTAAAGCTAGCAAACATATAGAGACACGTGCTAAAAGGAGGTGTTCGGTTTGACCGTATTTTTTTCCTTAGTGTGTTGCGTTTATAAACCGAAAATATAATTTCCTCTCGTTTACTTTAAAAGTTATTAGCTTGAGAGAGAAAATACTGAATTTTCATATTCTCAGTTTTCACCGAGAAGAGATTTGTCAAAAAAATATTACGATTATTAGAAAATAAGCATTTGTTTGTTTTTGCGATTTTTGGCGATATTCTTGAAGGGAATTCCATTCATGTATAAAATATGACACCTTTAACCAAAACGAGTCTTACATATCGAAATGCGGTGGGTTTGATCCAAAATGATACTGAAGAATTGTTTTGGTTAAAGGTGTCATATTTTCATGATATTGAAATATGCCAAAACGCTTGTAATGCTCTGAAAGGTTGTAGTTCACCGCCATTCGGCAAATGATTCCTCATTTTGATAATTGTAACAGCTGCTTGGCCGAATGGTTAGAGTGTCGGACTACAGATTAAAAGAAAACCAACATTTTGGTTCGAATCCCCAAATCCCCGAAAAAAAATTCTTCATTTTTTCCTTTTCCTCCCATATTCATCATTTTGGATTTTAAAGTGGAATATAGACAGCGAACCCCTAACGCACATAATGCCTTATTTTATTATTATTCGTCAATAGAATTGCACACAAACAACTCCACACACAGTCAGTATTTGAATATTCTGACGATCTAGCAGAGCAAAAAATTAATTGTTACACATATATAATTTCGTCTTAGGGCAGCGGAAAGTTGTAACTATGAATTGAAAAGTTATAAGGTTAACTTTGTCTTATATCAAGGCCTTTATTAAGGAAATGACCCTCAACAAGTAGTGACGCTTGCTTTCCCAATTGATTATGCATGTGCCAATATGTGCCAATGGCAACCGTATGAGAATATGAACCAGAATTTCCCATTTGACTGGCCTCGTCTGTCTGACAAAGAGTTGGGGAATACCTGAGCATTACGTCACAATTTACCGGCCGGCTCGGAGCGAGACAATAGAGCAGCCGAGAGCGACTCTGAAAGGAAAAATATCCATCTAAAGCGAACACCTCCTTTGAAGAAATCTTCAATATTAGACGCGGATATTCTTTAATAGACGACGGCTGAACTATGAATGGCGGACAAGACGCTTGGAATTATCGATTTCCCAGTTCTACAGGGAATTCAAGTTTAATATACATGGGAACATTCATCTAACACTGGCGCTTGCCATCAGCGTCACCAGATAAAATCACCATGGAGGACCGGAATAACTTAAGACCGAGTGTCTCGAATTAACAGAATTTCTCCAGCAGATAGCCGATTTTGATTCTTTTTTTTCTCACTAAAAACGAATCCAATCGGTGATCCAAAATAGGTTTTGTGGAATTTTAAATATTTCGTTCGAGGTAGAGTAACAGATTTTATAGAATCAAATGGCTATATCATATGGGTAAAAACAGGGCCCACTCACCATAATTTTTACTGACCGGTCGTTCCACGCGATGTTCGCATATATTAACAACCCGAGATAATTGGGACTCGGATTTAACTGGTCACCGAGTCACCGAATGCAACCCATAGTAATTATCGGAACCTGAGGACCAGGCGATAGGATGCCATTGGATCGTTGATATTCAAATCATTCATTCAACCAATCAGAGATACAGAAGTATGTCCACATACGTAATCGCCCACAAGAAACAGAGCCACTGTTATTTAACTTCAGGGGTTGTAAAAGTCAAAAAAATATATAAAAAAATGATAATAATAATTATAAAGCCCGAGTGGATAAAAGGACAATTGACAAATCATTTCGATCACCGGTCCGGTCCATTTTCACTTTGGTCAAATTGATTCGATATCATCAGCTGTAATAAAGACAAAATTTAAGAAAAGTATACTGCACCATTCTATGAAATCCACAGTAGTTTCTCACTTTAGGTCTCTATAGTGTATCTAGAATCATTTTAACTATTACAGGCTAATTAGCTCACTGTGGCAGAAACAGGCCCGTGTAATTACAACACATATAAGGGAAGTGGGAAGAGGTGCCGACATACTGACAGTCACATGACTTCGCAGTATAGTCTTCTGGTTAACCTATTCTAAAGCACATACCAAGAATCTAAGGATTCGTGATATGTGTTGTCAGAGCTTGACATTTGGTGGATTACCGTATAGATTAATAGATTAATCACTGCTATATCGAAATACAAAGACACCCCGTATATGGTGTGGCCATGGCAGTATGAGTAAACAAGGCATTTTAGCAATAAGGAGTCAACAGTTTGATCAGATTAATTGAATATAATGCAAACCTGGCAGTCACAAGACCAACGAAGTATGTCTTAAGAGGCGTTAGGACATGTTTTTGCCAATTTCGAGGTTTAAATGCCACCTAAGTAGCCTGCAGGGAGTAATCCAGACGGGTTTTGATACCGGTATCTGCGCCCAAACTGACACGCTCAAATAGTGACAAACCGATTCGAATGTCGGCTCAATCTAAACCAAAAGTGCTTAAAATCAATCTAATGGACTTACAGAGACTAAATTTTCACACTCGCATCATCCTTCTTGACGAAACTCATGCGGGCCGCCATTTTAGCATGATTTAAGCCCACTGCCATGACTGCACATTGGTTTTGCGCAGAATGTTTTCTTCCGGATTTGCGAGTTTCCGGTTTCGCGGTAGTCGACTGACGTCCCCCAAAAATGTCTGAATCAGTCCCTAAATTTCATCAAAATTAGGCCAGGTCAGAACTTGCTGGTAACAGTCTCCAAATACACGTTCATGCCAAAAATCAAGGTTCTAATGTCAACGGTTCTCCTTATTTTGCCGACGAAAGCATTCAGATGGATGGACTGACTGACTCACTCACTTATTACCGGACAATTTGCAAATGAGAGCCTACTTCGTCGGAACACGACTTTTTCTCAACTATGCCAAATACAGTAAGATATAAGTATAAATATTACTTAGCATCATTAGCATTAGATGACTTGAAGGTGTTCTCCTCAGTGTTGATGTTAACAGAAGTTAAATTTGACCGGTAATACTGGTGTCTCTCTCGAAGTGACATTCTTCTTTCTCTTTGCAGTAATAGGTACATAACGAGCAGTCCAACCAATAAGGCAAGAGACGCTATCACGTAAATAAACCACGGGTGATGTTCTTCTGTATCCTGGCGAGATTCTTCGAGCGGATATGATTTCTCACAGTTCCTACCAGCATATCCAAGGGGGCAATCGCAGACCTCTGTATTATTCAGCTGCAGGTACAAACATGTGCCATTGTTCTTACATTCCAATGTGCAGGGCGTTCTGCACAAACTTCCTTGCCATCCCGGTGCGCAGACGCATGCGAATGAACTCGAAGAAACTTTGCAAGTCCCACCGTTTTGACAAACAATATTTTTTGCGCAGCTGCTGGGATCATTTCTCCAGTTGGTAGTGGGTGATGCGGTTGACGTTGTGCCGTTAACGCTGTCAAAAGACGTCACCGTCGTTATCCCGTTTCTTGCCTTCAATACATTCTGCGTATTTTGAGAGATATTTGTAGCGTTGTTGGAAGAGCTGCTTGTAGCGTTGTTGGGAGAGCTGTTTGTAACGTTGTTGGGATATCTATCTGTACCGTTTTGTGAAGAGCTGTTTGTAACGCTGTTGGGAGAGCTCATTGTGACGTTGTTGGGAGAGCTCATTGTGACGTTGTTGGGAGAGCTATCTGTAACGTTGTTGGGAGAGCTCTTGGTAACCTTGTTGGGAGAGCCCTTTGTAACGTTGTTGGCAGAGCTCTTGGTAACCTTGTTTGGAGAGCCCTTTGTAACGCTGTTGAGAGAGCTCTTGGTAACCTTGTTGGGAGAGCTCTTTGTAACACTGATGGGAGAGTCGGTAACTTCAGTGCTTGTCGGTGGCAGTGTCACACCGATTGTCGTTGGTATTGCTTCGCAAATATACTTGCAAGTCGTCCGTGATGACGGTGAAATAATCGCCTCTACTCGTACACACCGCTGGTTCGAGTTTTTACATAACAGGGTACGTGTTTTGACTCGATGACTACGACATGATAATCGCTGCAACGCGCATCTTGTATTGCCTTGAAACTGCCTCCGATTTCGGACATTGACGTCATTAAGCGCATCGATCTCCGACAATCCTTTCAATGAGCTAACAGTGACCATGAAAACAATCAAAATATCCAATCCTTGATGAGCACTGTCACGAATATTCAGCCACATGTTCACATGAAAGGGTATGACGTCCTAAAGATGAACACAAATCTGTCGAAGATAAAGTTTGCTTTCATTCGATTTTTTTCAATTTCTCCAACCTCACATCAGTTGAACATGTGATGTAAGAATACCGATGGAAGATGTGAAACTGAACATTCGTCCAAACAACATCTACAACATTGTTAACAATGAACCACGCATGAATATATTTCAAGATAGAATTGTACCGTAGTTAGCTCATACGAATTATCAAAAGACAATCTGTTGTTTACTGTGTGAGACGATGCACGATTGGCTGTCACTGGGATGAATGAACGGGTCCACCCGGAAATAATGTCTCATATCCCGAAGGCAGTCACGTTACAACAAGTATTATATATGATTAGTATGGTGAAACAGGTCGACCACATCCACGGTAGATTCAATAGCAGGGTGATAATAGGGCCTCGTGTACTACGACAGACGTGAACATACAAAATACATAAGCATTAACCCTATCTGGCCTGGGCTTTTTGGGACCTGTCCAGGCCTGGGGGGGGGGCCGAAATGGCCCCCCCTAATTATTTTTCTTACCCCTTGAGCTAGGGGGCTGAAACTTTTTACACTATACCCTTGGGTCAAGCTCTACCAGAAAATGTAAAAAATTCCAAAATGGCCCCTTTGATGACGTCACAGTGACGCCATTTTGAAAAACGGCATTTTTTGGTCGATTTTTTGGTCAGATTTTCCGAATTTTTTATTTTTGCAATTTCTCCACAAAAACTGCTGAGAAATTAGCAAATATTAAAGTGATATGAAATAAAATAGTTTTTGCCCACTTTTCATTGCGGAAAAGCAGAAATTTTGAAGAAATATGACAAAAAATCACTTTTCTGGTACACCACGTGGCCGCCATCTTGAATTTACCCATGATCCTCTGCTCAGGGGGTTATGAAAATAGGCTCAAAATGACCCCAATAAGACAAATGATAAAGTCACGGAGTTTCAGCTCTCCATTTTTCGCCGTTCCGGAGATAGTGCAGAAAGTTTGGTAGGGGGGGCCATAATGGCCCCCCCCCAGGCCAGGTAGGGTTAACGGCTAAATTATTCTTTCTCGCAAAAATTATGTTCATGCTAATCACGGGCCCTCAAAACAAGAGTTTTGGGGGATGTGGACGGTGGTATTACGGTGAAGTGTCGAAATGTGGTGTCTCTATATATAACCCCATGCTTTATATAAAAATAAGCATGGGGTTATATATGGATACCCCATATTTCGACACTTCACCTCAATACCACCGTTGTGGGTTTGTTGAAAACAGCACACACACCCCAAAACTCTTGTTTTGAGGGCCTGTATGCTAAGGTAGCAGGTCATGCTACTGGCATTACTACGTGCAACTAACGAATTGCTTTCTGGGATTCCTTTGTACTATCAGACGCGAGTGAATAGGATTTAACGTCGCTTTCAACATTATTACAGTCATATCGCGACGAATCAACTAAACACAACTAGCAATGTGTAACATTAGATTAGAATAGCTAGACGGCACTGACATTCGTCAAAACAACTACACCAGTAAACTCTTGCACAGTCCCTACACACGCAAGACGGAATGCAAAGGCGCCACATGGGGAACCATGGGTGTGACTAATTATGTACATTTCATAGGCTGAGTATTTGAATTCCAGCATCATAATCTCCGGTGATGCAACACCCGATATTTCGCTTTGAATATGCGCGAACACGACATACAGTACCAATCTCACTACCCTACTACGTCACATCGCTTATTATACGATTTGAAATGAAAAGGACCTGGTACGGTTTAGTGAGATTTTGGCCCCCATGAGGTGCGGTTTGGAGAGCCAAAATGAAATATCACGTACGAAAAAAAAATGTTAAGTTAACGCAAAGTATATCATTCTGTCTTTATGCTCTGAATATTTTCTAGGCTCTGGGTCTTATGGTTTTTTAATAACAGTATTTTGAAGTTGTGGGTTTGTTGAAAACAGCACACTTTTCTCTCCGTAAACATATGAAGCCAGTCCAGAACCAAAACCCTGTTTGGCCAACAACAAACTATAGACACGGTCAGTATTTCGGGGTTAAGTTTTCGATTGGCTTCATCTGTTTACTGAGAGAACAGTCTGCTGTTTTCACCTCAAAATATACAATTTTGCACAAATCCACTACTTCAGAATGCTGTTATTCTTAAATCCTAGAGCACAGAGCCAGTTTTGGAATTTCGCTCCTTATTGAAATTTCAATTTGAAACTGGAAATTTCGCTCCGAAATGTTCGATTCAAAACCTATTTTAATTGGAAATTTGGAGTTTTATTCAATAGGACAGGGTGACATGATCAGAATAAATCTATTAAGAAATTCTTAGAGTTCTTTTAACATTTATCAAATTCTGTCCGTCTTATCCTTAATATCAGATATGTATTTGTTTATTGTTCCATAGTAACACAATCGGATCTGTGTGACGGGCTTCCGCGTAATAATACTTCCCCTTTTTACGCGTAAGCACTGTGACCTATACATCTTCCCATTCCTTAATCGGTTCCAATAAGAGAGATGTTGGAAACGTACTCCTGAAACAATGTGAATATATACTCGGTAATATATCGCATCAGCGCGAGAAACGGAAATTGTAACTATTTCCATTTGCGCATGCGTATTCCACCCATCAGTGCTAGGTCGCCACAAGTCCAGACCCTCTGGTCCCGCTTGTGATCAGTTATCCACACAAACCACATAGAAAATGCCCTTTCTCTACTACTCGCTGCGTGCACATGCACGCCTTAGAAAAGGAATTTTCACTACTACTCGCAGTGTGCGCATTAGCGTATCGTCCCTAACTAGTTTTCTCTACTACCGGGTACTGCTGACGTCCCAGTCACGTAACCCGCACCTGCATGTAACCACCGAGACACTGTTCTCAACGAGAGCTCATTCACACCCACATGCTCTCCGCTATGATGGGTGTATATCGATCAAATTATGCTAAGTACCGGTACTCTGAACATGGTGTCACATTACACGCATTCCAATTTGCACCAAAATGTCCACTCCACAGTACCACACTCACCCTGCTGAGAGGCAATCTCGCCGTGATGCCCAGCGAAAAGAGTAATACCGCGTTCCATATTCAGCAACTTTTCTCAAGAGTGTGCTTTGGCGGGCCGGCTTTGAATGGAACTGAATTGAATTTACTCTCGTTACCGTACTCAGTTACAGAGTATAGGGATAACAATAACTTCTATACATACATGACATGGAGGCGAATACAAAAATAATATCAATACTCTCAGAATAATGAACGAATTTAGAAAATTGCTAAATATATATAATTAAATAAATAAAATATTTAATACTTTTTTTCTCATATACTGAATAGGATATTTAGAACGCATGCATGAAATTTTAACTTTTTAATATTTACCCTAACAAGATTATCCAAAAACGACTAGTCGGAGGAGAATCAAAGACATCATAATTGATACAAGGCTACAAAGAATTATTATGCCCCGGAGTAGTTGATAGGGTCATCAGGGCAAATAAAGGAAGGCAAATGAAAGTTTGGTTATATGCTGAGATTATCATTTTTATCAAGCAGAGGAAACGCTTAACGTCCACCGCTGGACTAACCAGAGGAAGCATTTAACCTCCCATGATCTAGACTACAGCAGGGATACAGGTACCAGGTAATGCTGTTCACTGTTATAAATCACACCGTAAATTCACAGTTAAATGTACTGGCAGAAAAGGTGCCAGTACATTCAACTGTAAAATTACGTTGCACCATATTTTATAATTACCGTTTTTTAACAGGCTTTCAACTGTAAAATGTTGCAGCGTATTTTATAATTACCGTTTATTGACAGGCATTCAACTGTAAACTTTGGGTAGCCCTGCAATTTACAATTACCGTTGTTTTAACATTCTTTAAACAATACAATTACGTGGCACCATTGTCATCAATTATCGGTTCCGCGGCAACGTAGGTCACTGGATGGCCGAAATGGCCATTGCTCTTCGTGTTTACAAATGCGATCACCACAAGCTTCATAAATAATCACGAACGAATCTGTACAATTATTACACGAATAGTAGGATACAACTCATCTTCGCATATGCAAGTCGAACACTAAGTGACGGAACGTTAGCGTAGTATTCAGCTTGAAATATAAAGATGGATAAAACCAAAACCAACCGTGCTTTTGACCGCTGCGTCCGTCCCAGCGCGTGTTCTGATAATGCTCTGAATGTTGTATCGAACAACGCAGATGTCGGATGTTTCCTGCAACTGAGCGTTTCGTGTGCAAAGATATCAACCTCCTTTCAGAGAAAACAAGAATTTTATGTTACGTGTGTGATGTCAACTGAAATATCACAGTTCACTTTACAGGTTAATGTGTTTACGATTGAATGTACTGTGAACTCCATCATACATTTACTGTGAAATAACGGTAATTTATAACAGTGTTGCTATCTGTTGCAACTGGAGGGTCTCGTTACAGATACACCGTTTTATTGAGGACAATATGCTAGATAAGTCATCAGCCATAACCATGATAACAACTGGTCCATCTTCTGCTGCAGCTTCTGACGACCCTGGTGTTGGTTATAGGTGGCGGTTTCATCAGGTATTCTTTGCCTAGCTTGCGTCCTTCCGATAAAGGTACCGCTTAAGGATAGCTGTCACCTTAGAGGCAGGTTTTGCACCCCCGTGACAATTTGTCTTCTGTGTCAATAAATATATAAGGTAACCATAATAAACTATATATTTTATGAAAGCGTACATCGTAGGGATTCCAATTATATGGTTTGTATAACCGATGCTGCTACTGTGTAGAAAATATTCTAATTTAAAAAAACTACAACTCTTCGTCTTGTTTCAACTTTGATGGTATACCTTGATAGAAGACAATTCGAACTAGTAAACATTATCTCATTTTTTTTAATTTTTGCCTGGTTTTGTTTTTACGGCTATTTCATTAAAATAAATTGAAAAAAAACGTACTATTTTACGGTCGTTTATCTTAAAAGTTGAATAATTAAAAAATTATGCCGGACTTACAAAAAGTGAGATAAAGTTTACTAGATCGCCTTATAAGTAACAAGCATGCCAAATTGCAAAAGTGTAGCATGTATACTTTTCGAGAAATAAACGTTTAAATCTCGGATTTTGTACAAAAATGAAAGGCTAGATATCTGGCAAAATGTGTCCAGCAAAACATCTGATGAATTAAACCTAATTTGTTGCTTGTATTCTATTGTCAAATACATTTTGAATCTGTCTTATGGAACCTACTCGTATTCCTGTTTATTCTGGATAGCTATTACACTAAGTTTATTCGTCAAGGCGGTTTTAAATGCAATTTAAACTTCAAAAACTTGCTAAAACTTGTTCAGCTGGTGTCTGAGCTAAGTTCCTGTGAGTCAATTAGCAATACAATACTCACTCAGGCAGCTATCAACGACTTACAATAGACAGTCGCGTGAACGGTTAATCTCTTCCCAGCCGGATATCAGATCACCTGTGAGGCAATCTGTTTGATTTTTTCAGTGTCTCAAAAACTAAATTTTTAATCCTAATATTGAAGCACTTCTAATTAAAATATTGATTTCATTTTTTCACCAAATGTTAGACGAGATAGTGAATATTTGAATGAAGAAGAAAAAAATGACCAATTTTGACCCTCTTAGGGGACAGCTATCCTTAATCTGAGATATCTTCTGAGGAAACATCTGTTACCACAGTTTCGTCCACATTGAAAGCAGCGGATTCGCCATATTCTGGAAGCAATTTGGTCATTACCAGCTTGGCCGAGTTCCCAGATTTAATATGGCCTTTAGTTGCCGTGTAGAACTGTTTTGGTCGTCCATCAACAATGGCGTCAAATATTGGTGCTTTAACTGATTCCGGTTCTGAAGTCAGGAGAAACACAGCTGCTGCAACTTCCTTCGACCCCTGTTAACCAAATCTTACAAGTTGAACAGGTGGAGGTTTGGGTGGAATAGGCGTCTCCCATTTCATTGGTACTGATTGTTTTAATGATGTGATAAAATTGAAAAAAACATTTGACAAGACTGTATTACTTGACAAAATGTGTAGATGACACATGTCCGGCGTTTGAAATTTACCCAGGGAACATTTCGCAGAGAATAGCTGAACACAAGACCAAAGGACCCAATTCACCTTACTGAATCTTCAAATCGATTTACAGAACAGAAAACAGGTGTCACATATCTTGATTGTCACAACTGTTTATGTCAAAATCATAGACCTATCTGTGGGCTTGAATACATTGATCATTTTATGGCGATTGCAAACGGATATATCAGGACAACACACAAAAATGAATACCTAAAGCTATAAATATTACTGAAAGGTATGCTGTTCCTTTCTGTTTTGGTGGATAATTAAATTGTGAAAATATGGTGTATGAGTTTCAGGGAGGGTCGTAACTTTCCATACATCCGGGGGAAAACCTGAATAACTAATAATATATATGTCCTCCCGTTCCTATTGTGATACTTTCATATCATGTTTGTATACAAGCGTCTAGCCCGTCATTCATAATTCAGCCGTCGTCCATTAAAGAATATCCGCGTCCATAATCCAAAGACCTACTCCATATCCAAATAGCAGTATTAGCACCAAAATCAAAAAAGACAATCATAGTATACATAAACATAGGCTAGTTTCCTGCAAGAGAGATGCGGTCAACAGTTTTCAATGAGGCCGACAAGACATCATGATGTTCCAGAAATATAAAATCCGTATCGCTGATCAGTATTCTTAATCCATAATAATCGTTCTAGAGTCGTTATTTAGAGAATGGTGTATCTCAGTCACGCTTTGATTGTGACTGTTCATATGAGCACCATGAGGATCTTGAAGTACATGGGTTCATACGGCCCCTAGCCCCGGGTTAAGCGGAATTAGACACAAGTTACGAAACGTAACGCCATAGATCTTGCACGCTACGTTCGTATTTTGCTATCAGCATGCGATATGTATCGCCAAATTTGAGAAACTTTGAGTGGAGGCGCTTGGAGGAATAGCCCTGTTTTATAAGTTTCTGCAACAATGTTTTGTGACGTTGATTGAAATCGTCACAATTAACACAGGATCTAGCAAATGCTACTAGGCGAGATATGTATACGCCATATGCAGGTCCCTCTGGAATATTACTGTCCAGAAAGGGATAGTTTACGATGTCGAAATTGTAATAATCTCTTTTGTCATAAAGTCGACAAGAGAGAATGCCCGCCTCATTTTTGTAGAGATATAGATCTAAGTATGATGTGCCTGTAGGGCTATCTGTAGTTTCCTTCAAATCCAGTGAAGGTGGATATATATCCTTCACTGCGTCATTTATATAGCGATTATCCACAGCAAGAAGATCGTCTATATAGCGTTTGATGAATGAGAAGGAACGGGCTTTGAATGGATCGGTTTTTGAAAGCGCCTGCACGTAGTCATATTCATAAGAGAACAGATACAGGTCAGCCAACAGGGGTGCGCAATTAGTACCCATTGGAATACCTATATGCTGTTGATATATTGTTGCCAAATTTCACATAGATATTTTTAATGAGAAATTCAAGCAACTCTATAAACAAAGAAACATCCCATGAATGATATCTCTTGTATGTAGTAGAGCTAAAAAATGTTTTATGTCTTCCGACATTAATATATCTACGATCAGTTTTCTTGAACACAGATACTATTAATGAACTTAGATGGTCAATAAGGTCCTGATGAGGGATTGTAGTATAGAGAGTTGAGAAATTCCATGTGGATACATGTCTGTACGGTATGTGACCTTTAGCATCAAGTTCCTCCGTAAGACATTTTGAGTTTTTTAATATCCACATACATTCAACGCCAGAGTTTTTAGAAATAGTGGCGCAATACCTTTCCCAAAATGCTTTTACCTCCTAAGGGCCCTCGTCAATAGGGTTGAAAGAAGCTTGGTGGTGCAGCTTCTAGAACCAGCTATGAATCTAGCTTTGTATGGTGATTTATGCATTTTGGGAGTCCAGTATACTTTTGGTATGTCGTTATGATTGGTTGGAAGACAAATACCTCTTTCCCTGAGAAAAGTGATGTGATCGTTAAATAAATCTTCCAGAGTAAATGAAGTTTGGGAGTAAGTAGACGTATTTGATGATGATAGGTCTGCACTCAATTCTTTAGCCAGCACCTGGTAATAGTAATATTTACATATGAATATTATATTATTTGGAGCTTTGTCTGCTGGGACAATGACGAATTTACTCTGGAGATTTGCAAGAACTTCTTGCGAATTGAGGTTTCTCAGTACTTGTTTTGCTTGGGGAAGAGTACTTTTGTCAATATGGCGGATTGTTTCAACGACCTTGCTTTTGGTGAGGTCCAGCCAATCAGCGAGTACTGTAGGTTCAACTTTTTCTCGCTTCGACCAATCAATAACGTAGTGTTCCAATGCAGACAGGACTATCTTCTGGTCAGCCTTCAGATTTATTCTTCTCGGCTCTCTATATTTAGGTCCTTTCATCAGGAGTAATTTCAGATCCTTATCATTCACCACATCAAGGTCACCAGTTACAACATGTTTGCATGGTGTATAGATAAAGTTCGACGATTCACAATCAGAACTATAGCCTCCTGACGTGTATAAATTCCAGTCAAACTGCCTGACAGCATTGGAGTAATTGAATATTTTGGTGGCTATAGATTTAGTATACTTATATGAAATGCAAGGAGGTTCTGTGAACTTAAAATAGTTTGGTACAGCGTTGCGTACATCTGGATCATTCAGGATTCGAGGTAAATTAATAATGTCCAATCCTTTATCTAAGTAGTTGAGTTTCAAGAAAAGCCGATCTTGAGATGTTTCGATTGTGTTCACTGGACGATACAACGGAAAATACGCTATATCTTGACATACTTTACTGATTTTTGGTGGTATTATATTTCCTGAAGACGCAGATTGTTGTATATCTCTGGCTATTCGATCTAAAGCTCTCAGAGGTAACGCATACAGAACTGTACGTAAGCTATGTATACCATTTGTTGTGTTAGATAAACCCACCAAATAATTTAAAGTGATATGATCGTGAATCATCGAACTATTAAACTTTCGCCAACCATGGCTGCGATGCCTCCGTTGATGGGATTTAAATAGCTGCGTAATGTTGGATATATTTGAACGGCGGTTTGCAGCATTGCCGAACCCACTGACATTATCGTTTAAACCAAACGGAAACACCGACCCAAGTTCTAGCATCCAGAATAATTCCCGCTCTCGGATATTTCTCTAAAATCCAAAGGGGGAGTCATTGGTAGATGGATAGACGACGTCTATGATCTGAATACTAAAGTTATCCCAGCGATGGTCAGGTCCAGAAAAATGTTTACCTATATGAGCAATTGTTTTTTCCTAACGGATTTTCTGTGACCGTTCACCCTAAGATGGAGTCTTTGGGTGGTCTTGCCAACATACTGTTGACCACACTTCTTACAGGAAACTAAATAAATACAGTTTGTAGTAGAACAATTAAGATCAACATCCGAGTTAACAGAATATGAGTTACCAGTTAGCGCGGAACTAAATGAAGGTGAAGTATTAAACAGTGGACACGTGAGACACCCACGATGTCCACACTATGACGCTACCCCTAATGCTGCTAAGTTAGTTCGCAATGAGTCTAACTCAGATTTGAGTGAGTTAGAGGTCATGCTAGCACAATATAATGTGCTGGAGATTAAATACAAAAGCGATAAAATCGCAACTAACCGTACAGTACCATTGGATAGCAAATAACTGTACAATATATACATGGTAGATATAGATTTCATATGTGTTTGTTCTTTGAACTGAAATAAATTTTTGCGTGTCCAAATTACCACTAGGTGTTCAAGTAGATTGCAAATCTGCATACAATAACCCCTATGTACAGATCATAGATATATGACAACCATGCAGTCCAAAAAAATCGGAACTAAAGGTACAGCAGAAAATAAACCACAGATAATATTACTTGAACTTGCACAAGAATGTGTATTTGTGCAAATTAAAACCACTATCAGTGTACGATCCAAATTTGAAATCGTACAAGGAAGCCAAAAGCTTCCCGGTACGGCAGAAATATCCGCAAATTATGTTTATTCCCGCTTTGCCATCTTCGTTCACCAAGCCAGCACTTCAAGATCTTCATCTTCATATGAACAGTCACAATGAAAGCGTGACTGAGATACACCATTCTATAGATGACCACTTTACAACGAATATCCCACGTTTTAAGAATATACTGAACTGCGATACGGATTTGATATTTTTGGAACATCAAGATGTTGCTTGCAGGAAACTGGCCTATACGTTTTTGTATACCATGATTGTCTTTTTGAATTTGGTGCTAATACTGTTATATGAAATAGGTCCTTGCGGATATTCTTTAATGGACGAAGCCTGCTGAATAATGAATGACGGACCAGACGCTTGTGACGAATACCGTATATTAGACGATAAATGAACATCTTTTGCAAGTCATTGCACGTTCACGTACGATGATTCAGGCAAGCTTCGCTAAGCTGCAAGAAAAAGCGATTTCGACAAATTCAATCTGAGAACTTGTATGCTGTGGCAGCAAAACTATATGTTATGCCGGTACCTGTATATACATTATAAAGTTACTGATTAACGAGTGACGAGTTATTAACCTCTTCTACTGACCTACAGGTGGATGTTTGTTTCTCATTGTGAATGAAATCATACACCTCTCTGTACATAATTGCTAGTCTTAACATTTCTGAAACTTCGCTTTCAATTTAAGGAAACTTCATTTCCCGTGCTCTGTTCATAGACAATCCTTCTACAGGAAAGGGAGGGATGTAGTAATATTTGGATCTTTCCTATCGGAGTAATCTCCCCTCGACCACTCTCTTCAATTTCACTTCCATAAAGCCAGCACGCACAAGCGCCAGTAGTATACAATACGTAAATTGATGAGATAGCGCCTCACTGCGCATGCGCAGAACCTTGTGTGACGTCATAAGTGTGCGCAGAAAAAAAATGGGGCGGTATTGGGGCGGTGTGCGCATGCGTGATGTGTGGGAGGTGGGTACAAGATGGCCGCCAGTGAGTGGAAGATGTGGGAGGTGGGTACAAGATGGCCGCCAGGTGAGTAGATGTGGAGGTGGCGCCAAGATGGGCCGTGAGCGGCCATGTGTGGAGGTGGGGCACAAGACACGCCAGTGTCAAGATGTGGGAGGTGGGCAAGAAGGATGGTCAGTGAGCACATGTGTGGTGGAGGTGGGTACAAGATACGTTATGTCATGTGTGTGGGAGGTGGGTACAAGATGGCCGCCGCCAGTGAGTGGAAGATGTGGGAGGTGGGCACAAGATGGCCGCCAGTGAGTGGAAGATGTGTGTGGAGGTGGGTACAAGATGGCCGCGAGTGTCATGATGTGGAGTGTGGTACAAGATAGCTGCCAGTGTGAGTGAGATGTGGGAGGTGGCACAAAGAGCGCGCTGTGTGAGTGAGATGTGGGAGGTGGGACAAGATGGCCGCCAGTGTCAGTCAGTGCAAGATGTGGGAGGTGGGTACAAGATGGCCGCCAGTGTCAGTCAGTGCAAGATGTGGGAGGTGGGTACAAGATGGCCGCCAGTGTGAGTGAGTGCAAGAATTTTACAGGTACATCTGACCATTGTATACAGGTGCCTTATACCATTGTATACAGGTACATCTGACCATTGTATACAGGTGCCTTATACCATTGTATACAGGTGCCTTATACCATTGTATACAGGTGCCTCATACCATTGTATACAGGTGCCTTACACCATTGTATTATGTACATCTGACCATTGTATACAGGTGTCTTATACCATTGTATACAGAGCTCTCATACATTAGATATGGTAAGTTTTATACCATTGTATGCAGGTACATCTGACCATTGCATACAGGTGCCCATAACATTGTATATAGTGCCTTATACCATTTGTGTTACAGGTGCCTTATACCATTTATAGAGTTTTATACTTTCATTTGTAGATACAGGTGTTCTTATAAATTCATTTGTATACAGGCATCTGACCGATTTGTATACATGTGCCTTATACCATGGTGATATGCAGGTGTGCCATAACATTGTATTGTGTGCCTTTTCTATACCATTGTATACAGCAGAAATTGTCTGTAACGTCTTATTGTGACATCATGGCATTATTGTTGTTTTGTGACACTGTGGAACTGTAAAATTCACGCTGAATGGAAAAGAATGCCTATCAAACCTACGAGTATTGAACTGATCCAAATCAACAATGGCTGACGCCAATATTTAACCCAGAGAATGACACCCAAAACAGAAAATGTTTCAAACAGATAGTTCTACAAAATGTTGTTTGCTAATATTTTGAATGAATACTATAGTAATTGCATTTTACCAGTGACATAAGTTTCAGAACACAACAATATATATTTCTCAAAAAATCAAACAAAACGTTCTCAATAGATTAGTTGGGACACACAACTAATTTATGCCACGGTATCTATTTTTACAGCTGTCAACTGTTATGGTTTGGTCACTATGTTGCGATTCAACGCAAGTATAGTACTAGCTTACCTGATAAAAGAAGTTTAGTCCAGATGTATACCATATCTCCCATACTCCCGGATGTATAATGCATATCTGTGGCTGTTTTTTCCTAGGTGGGATATAACACACCATGCATTTGTATGCTAATCGAAATTCACATATTTCCTTCGGTATATAAACCGGCGCACACGAGAGATATCAGCTGAGCTAACGGCCTCAATTGTCTGTCAGCTCTGTTGTTGTTTCAGCGCACACGGTGAGCAAAAGTTTCAAGAAATTGATTTCAGTTCCCGCATAACGTCTTCTTCAAGTCCATTTTGAAGAGTCGAGCGTATGAATCGAGTCAAAATAACATGCTGAGCTGTTTGGCTTGCATTCACCGTACACACTCCGCGCGAGACGAAATTAGTTTAATATTTTTCCCCCCGCCTCGCGGTTCAGCCAATGAACTATTAGAAAAGCATATGTGTGTGCATATTAATAAAACCACGGGCGCCTAAAAAATGAACACATTTCATTACACTGTAGCGAATTGTTGCCATTGCACGTGTGAGTCAGTACGTTTTCATATCCACCTCAAATTGACACGGAGAATTTCATTGCCAGTAAAATTGTAAGTTCATTGCGGAAAGAATTGATATTCCATAAATTCCTGCGGGAAATAGGAAGTACACATATATAAAGAATATTGTCTTCACGTAAAAGTTTGTACATTTCAAAAAAAAAATTTCAAAACAAAACAAAAAAATGTGAAGTAAAACCCGTCCTTCGGATGGGAAAGTTGTTTTGAACTGTAAAAAAAAATTTTATTTTGAGGTAGAGGGTCGTGTGAGGTATCATATTGAAGCTGACGTGAAATGCTTCACATTGATACCTCACTCGACCCGATTGGACCACTAGGGGCTGCCCTAACTCCAAAAAAGGCTATTTTGAATTTTCTGCGCATGTGCGAAGGCCGAAGGCTATGAAAATAGCCTTTTTTGGGGGTTAGAGGCGTCCCTAATGGACCAATCGGGTCGAGTGAGGTATTAAATTGAAGGTGACGTGAAGGAGCATCTGATAGACTGGGTGTGGGCTTGAATTAGAGTAATTCTGCGCATGCGCGAAGATAATATGAAAAATATCAAAACATCAAAATAGCCTTTTTGAGGTTAGAGGCGTCCCTAATGGTCCAATGGGGTCGAGTGAGGTATCAAATGGAAGGTGACGTGAAGGCGCATCTGATAGACTGGGTGTGGGTTGAACTATCAGCATTCTGCGCATGCGTAATCTTCAAAATATCCTTTTTTGGGTTAGAGGCTCCCCTAGTGGTGCAATGGGGTCGAGTGAGGTATCAGTGTGAAGCATTTCACGTCAGCTTCAATATGATACCTCACTCGACCCACTACCTCTAAAATAAAAAAAATCTTCGTACACCAGATTTTGATGTTTATCTTAAAAATAGCCTTTTGGCGTTAGGGGCGCCCCTAGTGGCCCGATGGAGCCGAGTGAGGTATCAATGTGAAGGTGAGATGAAGGGCCATCTGATGGACTGGTGTGGGTTGAACTATCAGCATTCTGCGCATGCGCGGTGGCCCGAGGGTATGAAAATAGCCATTTTGGAGCTAGCGAAGCCAATAATGGTCCAATGGGGTCGAGTGAGGTATCAAAGTGAAGGTGACGTGAAGGAGCATCTGATAGACTGGACTAGCGGATTTGAAATAGCGTCATTCTGCGCATGCGCGGTGGCCCAAGGGTATGGAAATAGCCGTGCTGGGAGCTAGGGGAGTTACTACTGGTGCAATGAGATCGAGTGAGGTATCAAAGTGAAGCTTAGGTGAAGGGGCATCTGCCTGGACTAGCGGATTTGAAGTAGCGTCATTCTGCGCATACGCGGTGGCCGAAGGGTATGAAAGTTTATTGAAGCTAGTGAGGTATCCATGTGAAGCCTAGGTGAGGGAGTTACACTAGGGTGTCGTATCCATTCTGTTGCGCAGGTCACGTGGGGTTGTGACGTCACTTCCGGGTTTTTCACTGAAATTACCTCCAAACATAGAAGAGTTCCTAATGTTTCCCCTTACACATCCGTATGTTCAACCTCCGGCACCTTTTCCCGCCCCGCCCCGCCCCGGCCGCAGCGCGCGCGCGCGTTCTCCGGAAGTGCGCGTCATTCCCGGTAGTGCGCGCGCGCGCGCGCGGACGCGGGTCAAAAGGTCAAAGGGTGACCTCCAGGTCAGACGGTCCAATGTCCAATGAGACAATGTTGCGGTATCGCTATAGTCAGAGCTTGAGCACAAAAAAAAGGGGGATTCTACATGAACCTGGGAAAGATGGGCAGTTCCATGTGGACCAATCAGCGGTCGAGAAAAAGAGCCAATCAGCGGTCGAGAAAAAGAACCAATCAGCGATCGAACAATCAGCCCATCGAATTGGGGTATTCACGGTGTGCTTTCGCTGACGTCCGCGCCTACATCTGGGTTCTTGTACACCCGGGTAATGTTATTCTGGACATGGATGGGTTACCTTTGGCTCCATTCTAGGCCACTGATTGGCTAATAGAACTTATAGTCATAATCTATACGTGTTGGACGAGTCTCTTCACTCACCGTATACACGTACCTCAATGAAATGCCCGCTCCAAACCTAGACCAAAAAACACGTACTTGGTCTGTAGGCTGATTTCTTTGGCTCTCTATTTTTACTATAGTGCTCTTGCATTCTAACCTTGATGGGTTACCTAGCACTGATAGTCATAATCGATACGTGTTGGACGAGTCTCTTCACTCACCGTATACACGTACCTCAATGAAATGCCCGCTCCAAACCTAGACCAAAAACACGTACTTGGTCTGTGCGCTGATTTCATTGGCTCTCTATTTTTACTATAGTGCTCTTGCATTCTAAACTTGATGGGTTACATTTTGGTCCCATCCTACACCACTGATTTCAGTTTGACTGAATCTCCGCATTGGGCATTAATGCATCAGGAATAAAACACACAAGACAGGGTTTTTTGGTGAGATCTCATTTTTTTATTCATTGAACAACAACAACGTGAGAACAACCACGTGAAAACTCAAGCCCAGAACAAGGGGTTTGTCATTAACTGAAGCCCAGAACAAGGGGTTTGTCATTAACTGAAGCCCAGAACAAGGGGCTTGTCATTAACTGAAGCCCAGAACAAGGGGCTTGTCATTAACTGTATGTACATTGAAATAATTCAAGCCCAGAACGGCGCTTGTACATTGAAATGATGGGCGGCCCAGTCATAGACGAGTACATCGCGGTCCTCGGCCTGGGGGTACTCGTCAAACATCTGTACGATGGTAGATAAGGGTCTTCCCCGGCATCGATGGTACAGGTAAAACAAGCAATATTGTCCGCACACGCCACTGGTCAGGCTTTTGCAACGTTTGACTGTTCCAACACCACGTCTCTGTGCCTTGATCCATGAAGTCTGTTAAATCGGGATGGTGGGGTGGCAGACCGTACGGGTCAAAGTATTCGCCCTGCTGTTCTGTCAAGTACACGGTCACCCAGTGT